>PVKP010026194.1:0-33474 GCA_004027715.1 Plecturocebus donacophilus | reverse complement strand
AAGAAGTGAAGGCAGGGCTGCGGGAACCAACTTTGTGATAAGTAGGTACCAAAGCAGTAAAAAGTCACCATAGGGAGGGGAACAGGCGGCCAGAGGGAGTGGAGACAAGGGGAGTGCTCCAGCCTCCGGGAACTTGATAATGAGAGGCAGAATTACTAAGAGGAACGGGGATAGATCTGTCATACAAAGTAAAGCCAGAGGGCAAAGTATATTGTAGAGCCTGACGCTTGGTAAAACAAGTATGCCAGGGAGGAGAGGGATCAAAAGAATAGTTAGTAGGGCGACAACAGGGTCTGTCCTTATCAGGGAAATCAGGAGAAGTAAGATTCCAGGATTCCTTGATACCATAGTAAATCAAGGACCAGTCTCGAAGAAAGTAGGAAGTTTCACCAGGGAGTAATTTAGAAGGTCCTTCATAGGTAGAAAGTTGTTTTAAAGCCAAATCAAAGCAGTAAGGAGAGGGTTTGAAAGGGGTAACAGGCAAAGAAGCGGATGGAAGATAATGTGAAAAGGCAGGGGCATGAAAACACATGGGAGGACTGGCAGCTTGAGCCGTAGAAGAGTAAGTTGCAGATTGAGGAGTAATATGAGCAGAGGAAGGAAAACTGAGGACAGAAGCATCATTAAGATAGACAGGAAATGAAGGATCATTCCAGGTGACAGGACGAAGGACTGGGGGATCGGGGACATAGGCCCAAAGAACCTGAGAATCAGGCAACGGTTGAGCCTGAGCTTGAGTATTGGTTTGACATGATAAAATAGCAATCATGGCAAGAAATAAAGTGGAAGGGGTACGAGATTGTCCATTTTCCATAATTAGTCGAGAGGCTTCAGCACTGAGGCATCGGATCTGGGCCCACGTTGGAAGGGCCACACCGCATGAAGTCATAGGGACGGAGAGCGGCGGCGAGGATGGCATCTGCGCGGCTGGTGTGGTGTCACATGAAGACGACGAAACCGAGGAATGAGCCCGTTGACCAGATTGCAGGGGGGCATGTTTGACCAGTCGTTCAGGCACCCAAACAGGAGAGTTGGCAGACCTGGGAAAAACGCAGACATGTCCTCGTCCCCATATGAGGACTGGATCAGGGCCATGCCACTGGTTAGAAAGAGAATCTTTCCACAAAACCTCTGGTGTAGGTTTGTGCTGTGGATGCCAAAAGTGATCAGCAGAGGAACGGCCATCAGTATCTAAAGTTAAAAAGTTAAGAACATAAAGGGCATGATTTAACCAATTATGAGGTGACTTAGTCAGGAAGGAAGGTTCACGGCGTAGTTTCTGTAAGAGAGTTTTCAAAATGGAATGAAAACGTTCTACAATTCCTTGACCCTGGGGGTTGTAAGGAATGCCCGTGTGATGAGAGATTTGAAACTGAGAACAAAAGGAAGCAAAAGTCTTGCTGGTATAAGCCGGTCCATTGTCCATCTTCAGAATTTTAGGAACGCCTAGAACAGAAAAAACTCACAAGCAATGAGCAACAACATCTTTAACAGCTTCACCAGTATGGGCAGAGGCAACTGTAAAGTGGGAATAAATGTCAATGGTAACATGAACATATTGTAATTTACCAAAAGGAAGAAAATGAGTGACATCCATCTGAAAGATATGAGCAGGCAAAAGACCTCGAGGGTTAATTCCTAAGTGATGAGTAACAGGCAAATGTGGAGCACAAGCTGCACAAGATTTAACTATGTGTCTAGCTTGTTCTCTGGTAATCTTAAACTGTAGCCTGAGGCTACGAGCATTTTGATGATGAACAGCATGAGAGGACTGAGCACGCTGAATAGATGTTAAGACAGGGAAAACTTGTTGGGTTAGTTGGTCAGCAAAGGCGTTGCCTTTGGCCAGTGGTCCTGGAAGGGAAGAGTGAGCTCTAATGTGTCCTATAAAAAATGGAGAAAGTCGTTGCCAGATGGGCTGCTGTAGAGGAAGAAGAAGATGAATTATGGAGGAAGAATCTGAAAGAGAAAGGGGAGGATGTGGAGAAAAGCAAACCCATGTACACTGTTACTGGGAGTGTAAATTGGTAAAGCCATTATGGAAAATAATATGAAAGATCTTTAAAAAATTAAATATAGAATTACCAAATATGGTCCAGATTATATGATGCTACTGGGTATATACTCAAAGGTAATGAAATCAGTCCTTTGAAGGGACTTTGCAGCATTATTCACAATATCCACGATATGGAAACAACTGAAGTGTCCATTGAGTGGATAAATTGTGGTATGCATATACAATGAAATATTATTCAGACTTAGAGAAGAAGGATACTCTTCCATTTGTGACAATATGGATAAACCTAAAGGGTATCATGCAAAGTGAAACAGGCCAGACACAGAAAAATACTGCATCTCATATGTGTAACCCAACAAAGTTGAATGCATGGAAGCAGAGTAGAACAATGATTACCTGGGTTGGGAAGTGGGGGGAATATGGAGATGTTGGTCAAATGGTACAAAGTCGCAGTTATGTGGGATGAATAAGCCTAGAGATATGATGTATAGCATGAATACTGTTATGTACATTGAAAATTTGCTGACACCAGGAAAACCCAAAAAGGTAACTATGTGAGGACATGGATGTATTTGCTTCACTATAGTAATCATTTCGCTATATGTATCAAAACATCTTGTACACCTAAAATATATACAATTTTTATTTGAGAAATAAAGGTAGGAAAAACAATAAAACAAAAATAACCAAAATGATTCTGAACTCATGCTACTTAAAGACTTAGTGTAAAACTACAGTAATCAAAATAGTGTGGTATTGGAAAAATAAAAAAAGAAGGACCAGAATAGAGTCCAGAAATAGACTCACACACATTTGATCAACTGACTTTCAACAAAGGTGAAAAAACAATTCAATGGAGAAAGATAATCTTTTTAACAAGTAGTGTTGGAATAATTGGAGTCAAGAAGCAAAAACAATAAAACAAAAAATACAAAGTGGAGAAACAAAAAGCCTTATTCCACATACGATAGTTAACCTAGTGTTGTGTGTCATAGAGTTAAACATAACACCTAAAACTGGAAAATTTATGGGGAAAAAAATAAATAGAAGATATTTTTGATCTTAAGTGAAGCAAAGATTTCTTTGTTTAAAAAAACCCAATAAAGAAAAACTGGTACACTGTACTTCAAAACTAAAAATGTCTTCTGCTTTTCAAAATATATGGTTAAAAGAAAGAAAAGACAAGGTACATATGGGGAGAAGATATTTGCAAAATATCACATATGGGGAGAAAGTATTTGCAAAACACATCTTTTATAAAGTACTAATTTCCAGAATATATAAAGCACCCTCAAATCGCAATAATAAGAAATGAAAAAAAAAAAAACTCAGTTAAAAAATTGGGTGAAGAACTGAACAGATGCCACCAAGGAAGATATGGATGTCTAATCGGCACATAAAAAGATGCTCAGCATCATAAATTATTAGGGAAATGGAAATCAATGCAATATGTTACTACTACACACCTATGCTGGTAGTTAAAATGAAAAGAAATACTTTTTAAAATGAAAACAACACTGTCCATCTGGCAAATTTTAGTTTATAATTGTCATTCAATCTTACATTAGTAGAATCAAGTGATCAGTGGATATGGGAAGTCCAGTTTATCTACTTCACTCTAACAGTGAGTCTTCTTTTTGTGCTTTTCTCCTGCTTTTAGGCCACCCTAGTCTCTTTAAAAATTTTTATTTTTACTTTTGGTTGGGTCTCTTGCCTCTGTTCATTCTTCATGCTTCAACTGCTTTTGTGTTTGTTTATGTCTGTCCCAAGAGAATGTGATATCCCCCATGGGCAAGCACCACATTTTTTTGTTCTCTTCATTTCCAGCATTCCAGAATTTTCCTGAAACATAGCAGGCATCAAGCCATGTATATTGAATTGATTTTTTGTAATGACCGAGACAGGGAAAGCATCCCCTCCATTTTGGAACCAGTATTGGAAATGTTATGTTCATAAGCACTGTACATATGGTCTTTTGTTTTATGTCAGACACCAGAGGAATAGCTCAGCCTTGGTGCCTTGGTGACCCTGCCACAAGGAATTTTCTCACTTCCCTCCTGTCTCGCTGGAGGCTGACACGAGATCATTACTCATCCATCTCCCTAGTTGAGCACAAGATGTTCCTTGTTGCCCCACTTCAGGGTACAATTGTGGGTATAAAATTGCTTACTGACCTAGAGTACAGTTATGGATGGCAGAGAGACCCACCACCTGCACTGTCGGTTACTGAATGCCTCTGATTCAATGTCATACTGTGGGACTAGAGAAACAGAAAGCTGATACAATGCTGATCTTGTTTGTGCTGCCTGTAAGTAGTAAACTATTTGGATCTATTTGAACTCATTGTCTTCTTACTAGCTGACTCTATGAATATGTGACAAGCCAACCTAACAATTACAGTGGTGATCATTGTGGCCCTAGTCAGTCACCACAGGGCTGCTTAGAGATTGCTTGACCACTTGACAGATAGACTCGATATTGAGTTGTGTGATGTTGCATGACCACAATATTGACTTATTTTCATTGCCATCACATGCAACAAGGAGCAGTTTTTAGCACATCGGATGACCTAAGGTGGCCCCTTTGCCAAGCCTCTGTCATTTATAAACCAACTTTAGATACAATACCATGTCTGATACCAACTACACTGCAATTTAATTGTTTACTTAAGTCAAATTAATTTCTGAGCTCAGATTCATTCAGTTATATAATTACCTGAAATTCAAAATCAGTATCTCTTACTAGAGATATAATTATAAAAGTAAATGAAATAAAAAAGTAATTAAAAATGTACTATAGTGAACCAAATCCATTTACACTGTAATGCCTACTTCATATGTGTTATCTCATTTATTTATTATTATTATTTATTTAGTAGAAATGAGGTCTTGCTATGTTGCCCAGGCTAGTCTCAAACTCCTGGGCTGAAGCAATCCTTGGTTTTCCAAAGTGCTGAGGTTACAGGGATGAGTCACCACGCCTGGCTTTATCTCACTCATTAATCATAGTAATACTTTAGTATAAACATTGTAATTTATATTTTAGTAATGCAAAACAGTTCCAAAGGATGTAAGTATCTTTCTCACTATCACACAGCCAGTTTGTGTCAGAGCCACAGTAAAAACCCATGGCTATTTCACACTACAGTTTATAAAGAGGCAGTGTAGATAGGACCCAAGACATTTTGCCTCAACAAGTACCCCTTTCATTTCTACCTAGCTTCTGATCTTTGCAATTAGCTCCACCATCTAGGAATCTCTCACAAATTTTGTGAAAATTGAGATACCACCCTGTAGTTTTCTCATTTTTCTAATCGTAGATTTTTAATCCTTTTGGATCAAGAAAATACTTTAAACTTGCAAGTAGAAGAAATAGTTGCTATTTATAATCCTGTGTCTTTCCCTAAGCAAGGTGGATTTTGGGTAGCATCTTGCATAACTCTAAATGTCTGTGGATATGAATAGGGGCTCAGAGATGCAACCTGCTGTCACTGTATACAGTAATAAGGGTGCTAGGCTGGAATTAGGTAGCTTTAGAGGTTTCTTAGTGAGATATGGTGAATATCAGGCCAATAAAGAGTTTTACAGAGGAAACAAGAGATTTGTCACTGATCCTTCTCAACCTCTAAATTAACTTTGAGAAAGAACAGAAGGGGATACAAGAGAAACTTTCCTTCAAGGAAAGAACAATGCCTTTTAAGTCAAACAATTTTATATTCATATGCTGATGAAATTTTTTTGAAAGTATCCTATTACTGGCTAAAAGTCATCATGTACAGGTTAGTTCCTTATACAACACTTTCAGAAGCATATACTTTGAGAAAAGCGTCAGCATAAAAACATGAGCAGGTAGCTTTCAGAGTGACAGCATAAATAGAGGGATCAAAGCATTTAGAGAAGTGCCTCACAAGATTTGAAGGGATGGGAACCTGGAGCTGCCCTTTCTGTCACTGCCTTTTAAGTCCTAAAATTTAAAACTGTAAGAGGCAGAAGCCATACAGAAACAGATGAGCATGGGAAAGCCTAGGCCTTCATAACTCACAATTTGTCGAGATTTTATTTCCAGAGGATGGAAAAAGAAGTTTTACATCCCAATTCACATTAAAAAGCTAGCATAACCTTGATATCAATGTCAAACAAAAACAGTACATGAAATCAGAGTGTAAGTTAATCTCACTCTCTCTCTCTTTCTATCTATACTAATATTTTATTTTTAAATAATTTTATTAAATTATATATCTATATATATACACACACATACTAAATATTAGGACATAGACTATTGAAAAACGATAACATTTCAAGAACCAATTGTGTTTACCCTACAAATGCAAGGTTGGTTAAATGTACTTGGTGTATTCACCACAGTAATCAATTAATAGAGGAACAAATCCTATGATAATCACAGTCGATGAAGTACAACTATTTGGGGAAAGTCAACATATATCCAAGAGGAATACTCTCAGAAACTAGAAATAGAGAGAACTTCTGATAAAGTATATCTACAAATAAAATCTACAGTAAATCATGGTAAAATGTTGAATATTTTCCATTTCTTATCAGGAATAAGATGAGGATGTCCACTATCACCGGTTCAATTCCTCATTGTACTGGATGGGTCTGTCCAATGCCATAAAATTAATTAAAGAAATAAAGAGTATAATACTTTAAAAGGCGAAATGAAAAGAATTATTACTCACAGATGGCATGATTGTATATGTTGACAATCAAAAATTATCTATAGACAAACTTTTGGAATTAATAAGCATATTTAGCAAGGTTTCTGGAGAGAAAAATCAATCATAAAAGTTTATCTCTATATACCAGCTCAAACAGAATATAAAATTTCAAAAAAGATGCAATTTTCAATAGTATGAAATATCTAATTATTCCAAGTTTAAAATAAGATGCACAAGACTTATTTTCAGACAACTGGGAAACTTTACTGAGAGAATTTGAATAATCAAGTTTCCAACATGAAGATTGCATGTATGGTTCCAGCTGGTCTTCATTTAAAACGATGGTGGCCCTTCACCTATAAAATAAACATAACAGTTGGGAGTATTTCTTAGCAGAACTTATTTTGATAACACTGTGGGTAAAAAAATAAGGCATAGTTTTGGCTTTATAAAATGAACTATAACAAGGTAACCCTCTGGCTTATATCCAGTTAAATCTCTATAGAGACTTAGAAGGTAGACTTTCAGGTATATTAACAATATTTTAAAATCCCACTCAGTTTTCTAGTGTATAAGAAAGAGTTTGAGTTCAAAATGATTTGATCAAATGAAACTATTTAAAGCAAGTTTTAACTAGAAACTAAAAACTGCATGTAATTTTAGAAAAAAAAATCCAACCAACCAAACATAAAACTTAGAAACAAAAGAAATTTGAAATAATTTTTTGAATATAGGATAGCTCAAACAGTAATGCCACATTTGAAAGTGCTTAAGTGACATAAATAGAAAGGCTAGTACTATATTTGTTTTGTTTCTGTTATGAGAAAATGCTAAAATGTTTGTGATTAGTTTACTCCTTATATGTTTATTTAAAATAGGTTAACTATTTGACCCTGTTTTCACCTGTGGTTCTAGAATAATTATCAATAACACTTCTTTGCACATTTAAAAATATTCCAGTTTGTACAATAAATTATGTTGTCTCAGTGATTGCAAGGCATTATCATTACAGATAAAGTGTTAAAAAGAAATAGTAATGATTCTCACAATTTGGCAAAAGGGGGAGCAGAAGGAGAGGGAGAGGAGGAGAGACAGAAAGAGACTGACGAATCTGGAAAAGCTAAAAACAAATAAACAGTAGCTTATTCTTTTTGTTTCTAAATGGTAAACACTTTTGATGGAAAATTCTGGCAAGTTTTAAAAGTTCATCCATGTTATGATATTTAAATACTCACTACTGTGGTAGAGTAAACAATTTTGTTTCGATAGCATATCAAACATTGCATCAAAGTTTGAAAACTGTTCAGAGCTCAAGAATGTATCCACTTTTAATTATATTACACATTCAATATTTGTCCTGTCTTGTTCCTATTTTTTATTTTGTATACTTGAGCTTTGTCCATTTTCTTCAAGATTATGTAAACTAGAGACTATATTGTAAACTACATAATCTTGTAGAAAATCATTTTCTACAGGAAAACCATTTTCTACAAGATTATGTAAACAAGATTATGCAAACACATCTATTCATAGATATGTTGAAAATCTCTTTTATTTACTAGTTGAATTATTTCCCTTAATGACTATACCTGTCTTTTACACTGTTTACAATAGCAAAGTCTTGGAACCAACCCAAATGCCCATCAATGATAGACTGGATAAAGAAAATCTGGCACATATACACCATGGAATACTATGGAGCCATCAAAAAGGATGAGTTCATGTCCTTTGCAGGGACATGGACGAAGCTGGAAACCATCATTCTCAGCAAACTAACACAAGAACAGAAAAGCAAACACCGCATGTTCTCACTCGTAAGTGGGTGTTGAATAATGAGAACACATGGACACAGGGAGGGGAACATCACACATTGGGGCCTACTGGGGGATGAGGGGGCTAGGGGAGGGATAGCAGGGGGTGGGGGGATTGGGGAGGGATCATATTAGGATAAATACCCAATGTAGATGATGGGGGGATAGATGCAGCAAACCACCATGGCATGTATATACCTATGTAACAATCCTGCACGATCCACACATGTACCCCAGAAGTTAAAGTATAATAAAAAATAAACAAAAAAAAGAAAATTAAAATTAAACAGACAAAAAAGTATATTTTTCCTTATGTTTATTTTGTACATTTTTCTTGTTTTTTATATTGAATGCTCATATAACTTTATATTTTTATTTTTTAATAACATAGCTATTAAAGGCTATGATCTTACTATGATTATATGTGCAATAGGTTCCTGAACATAGCCTGAAAACTATTTTTAATCTAAATATTCTAATGGAATGGATTAGGAATGTAGAGTAAAAACAGTGGACTAATGCAAGGTAATTTCTTCCCTAAACACTAGGTGTTTGCATTAAATTCAGAAGCTCATATAATTAATGCCTAGAAGTTTTGAAAAAACATGTGTAAAACATACTTAAGTTGATTACTCAAATTTTAATGTATCTGATTTTGACCCAGTTTTATAAGAGCAAATGTGGGTATAGAAGATGAGGAATTTGTCCAAAGTCGGTTAAATTATGTTAGAGCTTGGACTAAAGCCTACTTAATTGCCTCAGCATGTTTCATACAATGAACATCTGTTACAAATTTATTAGATATTTTTTAAAAGCAGACCTTCATAAAAGGATCTGATATTATTAGCTGTTGGTTAAGGAACATATACTAAAAAGTAAGAAAATATCTTCACATTTTATAATGGAATGTGGCTTTGACCCAATGTGGTAGAATCTCTGCCAGCTTATAAGTCAGGCTTTTGGAGACTGAACTATCTTTCAAAGAATCTTTGTATATGAACTCTGTTAAATTATATTAGAAGTAATGGTACCTCTGTATTATAAAATATATAGTACTTTTGAAAGCAGAAATCCTATAATTTGCATCTTTAATGGATAACTTACCTGCTTCTGGTATTTTAACAGGCTCCAGATTTGGCAGAAATTCTCCTATGACGTCTGGTCCATCTCCACGTTCACCCCCCGTGTTTGATCGCGTCAGTTCCCGGGTATAGGCTGCTAGGCCTAGCAGTTAAAAATAAAAAAGGTTACCAATTTAAGCTGTAAAATGTAAAATATAAATAAAAGTGATAATATTCACTCCCTCAATGTTATGAAATAAAAGCCTATAGGCTAGTGTGGTAATAAATGCAATGCGTAAGAATTTCAACGACATTATTTCAGGAGTCTTGTCAGAAAAAGAAAATAAGATTTTCCAAATGTTATCATCCTTTTCTTTTCCCACAAGTGCCCCAGACAGCTTAGTTGACTCCTTTGTAGGTATATGTTCTTGTATTTATAATTTTAAATTAGTGATTCATTTGAGTGTAACTAGATTGTGAGCTCAAGGCTGAAATCATCTCTCTCATTAATATTTATATCCCTAAAACCTGCTTTTTCTTACAGCAACCTAGATGGTAAGAAGGATACATACTTTGGAATGAAATACAAATTATTCCTCCACCAGTGAAGTGTTCTTTGGTAAGCACAATCTCTGAGTCTCAGTTTTCTTACTTATCAAATGGGATTTATATCTCTATGCAAGCTAGTTTAATCCAAGGTGTTATATATGAAATATCATGTATATAGAGATTATATATCTCTATGCAAGCTAGTTTAAACCAAGGTGTGAATTGGTGTGGATACGCTATATATATATCATACATATGTAAAAACATATATGTGTCATAAATGTAAAAATATATATCATATGTAAAAACACATGTGTATATATGTAAAAACGGATATACATCAGTATATGTAAAAACATGTGTGTCATATATGTAAAACATATGTCATATGTAAAACGCACGTCATTGTATGCAAAACGTCATCACATGTAAAACACATCATCACTATATGCAAAAACATATACATGTAAAAACCTGTCATTGTACATGTAAAATGTATGTCATTATATGTAAAACATGTCACATGTAAACACATACATGTCACAGCATGTAAAATATATGTCATAGCACACAAAACATATGTCATGTAAGGCATGTGTATGTCATATGTAAAATACACATGTCATGTGTAAGACATGTTATATATGTGTAAAACACGCATATGTCATATATGCAAAACACACATGTCAATATGTCAATATATGTAAAACATATGTCAATATATGTAAAATATCTATATCACATATATGTAAAACATATCATATATATGTAAAAACCATGTATCATACAGATATAAAAATCATATATATGTAAAAAACAAATATACATGATGCCTTAGCACTCTACACATGCTATTAAAAGTTTTTTTAAACTTTTGATGTAATTACTAAGAAGGACAGACAACATTCTAAGATCAAATTTAACTAGTGAAATAGTGCAAATTCTGACTAAAGTTAAACATAGTTTCCCTGGGTTTGCTAATGAAGGGCTCTGGCAAGCATAACAAGTAAGTCTTGAAGGTAGAATGCATTATACCAAGGGACTGCACTTGGCTGCAAACTATACCTTCTTCACTTTTCCCGTCAATTTTCAGGAAATGCTTGAGATCTCTTTCTATTGCCTTTTCCCTCCTTTTACTTCCATATTACAATACATGATACACACATACACCTCCTCCATTCACAGACATTCTTCCTCTCCCACCCTTCACCTTGCAACTCCAGTGGTCCCTCATTTCTCTCTTGACCAGGTGTATAATCTTGATTTTCAGTTGGTAGTTCCTCTTGTTGAGGTTGGTCATCACTGGGTGGCTCCTGGGCCTAGGAATGTGAGTGCATGTGCAAATAAAAAGCTCTGCTATTAATGTATGTCAATAATATGCAGATACACAATACACAGATACATCTTACTACAAATAAGTCTAAAAACATTTTTTCTTACACAATTCTAAATATACTTATTCTTAATAGTTACTACAAGAAAAGAGTTCCCTTAAAAACTTGGGAAGCTATTTTAATCCATGCTGAAATGGATGTATACAATGTGTTATGAAGAAGCAGGAGAAGGAAGCCATAGGGCATATTTCTGGGGAATATAAAAACATAACCATATAGGCAACATTAGAATGCAAACATCCAAATCTATGCTTATGTCAGATTCAATTATTACCATTTATAAGCATGGGAGACCTTGTTAATATATCAATATAAGTTCAACAACATTTTCATAAAAATAAGTTTCTAATAGAAAATATCAAATGTTAAAATACTCACAATCCCAGCCCCTAATGGATGGTTAGACTCTTGATCATCTCTTCTTTCTGTAGATTTAGATCTTGTTCTTTGATGTCCAATCATACTTCACTCTGAAAGTGGCATACTGTGATTCAGCAAATGTACATAAGAGTGTATCATTTGACCACTTCCATGGCTAAATTAGATGATACCTAAATTTTCTAAATTTTGAAAATATCTTAAAATTAAGTTCCCAGGATAATTGTGAGCTTGCATGCTTTCCAGTCATACCAAATATGGCTGCTCGCAAAGTCATTCGTATTATGGCTATGCTAGCCGGCAAGGCTCATGGCAAGACAGAAGACTTTGTGAGTTTTGGTTTCACATTTAGACTCTCCATCATGAAGACATCTAGGAAAATATAGGTGGAGAACTGGAACCGGAGTGACTACTGCTTTTGTCCCACTCTCATTTACTGGACCCATTTCCCCTGTAAAATCAAATTTTGTTGGAATGCACAGCCTCGCCCATTCCTTCCTGAGAGGTCCTGGCACAAGTGTGAAGTTGCAAAGCCCCACTGCTGTGGGGTGCTCTACAGACATTGGGGCCAAAGTCATCAGCCTACAGTGTTCCTAGTTCCCATGCCCCTTCCTCACCACCCACCTCACCCTGCCCCTGCCCAGGTCCCATTTGAGAACTGGGGAATCTGTCCTCCCTTGGAGGGTTCCAGGTGCTTTCGGAACTCAGGTACCTCCAACAGTATGCCCAGCACTCGTCCCATCTTCATGTGATTCCTCCCTTCTGTGGCCTACCTTCCTCCCTCGTCCCAGCCCAGCCACGATGGCAAAGGCCCATGTGGCATCACGACCTGGGAGGAGCGGGACGACGACTGTGAAGCCCTTTTCCCTCAGAAGCCACGGACTGTGCCACAGGACCTGTCCAAAGCCCACTGGCTCCCCCTCACCTTCACTCACAAATAAATTCCCTGGAGGATTGATCTTCGGACCTACCGGTTGAGTTCCAGTCCGCGAGAAAAAATGAAGAGGACAGAGGACCAGCTCCCGGGCCACAGCTCTGAGCGCAGACTGCAGACAGCGAGGCGCATG
Source organism: Plecturocebus donacophilus (assembly GCA_004027715.1). Classification (NCBI taxonomy): domain Eukaryota; kingdom Metazoa; phylum Chordata; class Mammalia; order Primates; family Pitheciidae; genus Plecturocebus; species Plecturocebus donacophilus. The sequence goes on along the minus strand of PVKP010026194.1, from coordinate 20,519 downwards.
CGCAATAATGGACATGCTCAGCAACGCCGCAGACAGCAAGGCACTTGCGCAATAATGGACACGCCCAGCAACGGACATGCGCACTGATGCACCTTGTGTTACGTAGGCTGAGGTTTTCCTGCCTCTGTTGACTAGGAGCCGCAAGGTTTCTTGAGTATTGAAAGGGGCTTGGATAGCTCTTTTACTTTTCCTTCCTAAACTTTTTGACATCTTAAATAAGGGTCCTTGAGGTTTGAGTTCAAATCAACTATCATGCCCAATACAACTCTCACACTTCCCTCATAGAGGGAAGAGGGATCATAAAAACATGACGTTTAGCTACACCCAAGGCCAAGGACAGCCATATACAGGATGACAAGTGAACAAGAGGGCACCTGTACCTGTTGATCCTTTTTCCTGAGGTCTACTTTTTATTAACTAACTCTTGCCTTGTGAGAAACAAACACTGTTATCTGAAGTTTAATGTGAACTTTTAAAGATGCATTGTTTTTAGACAAAAAGGACATATTTGATATGGCCACTAGGGTTACCACAAAATACATAGTCATTGATGAAATGTAATTTGCATATTTAATGTAATAATGAACAGCATTATAAAGAAATACAATAAAATAAAATAGAAACTATCAGAACTCCGTATTGGATATACACATAGCCTACACACACGTGTACAAACGTACATGTATACATGCATATATTTATGTTCAGTCCACATCTCCTGCCCTCAAACTGGGATTTACACCATTTGCTTCCCTAGTTCTCAGGTCTTCGGATATGGATTGAAGTACATCACTGGTTTCCCTGGTCTGGTGCTTGCTTGTAAATGGCAGACTGTGGGACTCAGCCTTCATAAATGTGTGAATCAATTTTTCACACAATTATATATATATATATTATATATATACACACACATACATATAAATATATTTTTTCTTATAGTGTGTGTGACACACACACACAAATATATATTTTTTATTATCCTACACAAATATATATTTTTTCTTATCCTAGTGTAGGATAAGAAAAATATATATTTGTGTAGGATAATATATGTAGGATAAAAATATATATTTGTGTATGTGTGTGTGTGTGTATGTGTGTGTAGGTACTTGATTCTAACTTCTAATTACTGATACTGAAAACATGATTTTCTCTTTCTTAAACTGTCTTTATTTTGTATGTATTAATATTATCAATCTATTATTCAAAAGTGAATGAAGCAGTAATTTAATTGTAGACTTTTGTTACTATTTGTAAACTATCAGATGGAAGCAGATATTTCAATTGGATTATAATATTTTATTCCATCTAAGAGTATGTAATTGAGAAATTCATACACACACACTAGGATAAGGAAAAGGGCCAGGATATCAGCCCTAATCACTTCTCTTCAGCACTGTCCTGGTGGATGTAGTCAGTGCAATGAGAAAAGAAATGAAATAAAAGGCATCCAGATTGAAAAGGAAGAAGTAAAACTATATGATTCATAGATAACATAATCTTTTATGTAGAAAATCTGATGAAATCTGTAAAAGTTACTAGAAACAAGTGAGCTTCAGGATTAAAAATCAATATGCAAAATTTAATTGTATTTCTTTGCATCAGCAATACAAACTTGGATTGGCATTTTTAATAGTATGTATTATACTATCACAGAATATTAACTACTAAGGGATAAATCTGAATAAGAAAGTTCAAGACATATAACACATTGAAAAGTACAAAAGATGACTGAGAGGAAATTTAAGACCCAAATAAAATAAAGAGATATGTCTTGTTCATGAATCAAAAGAGTCAATATGCTTAAGATACAGTTTTACCAAATTGATCTATAGGTTCAAAGCAATTTCAATTAAAATCTCAAAGGGTGTTCTTTTTGGAGAAATTGATAAACCGATCTAAAATAAAAAGGTTTTAGGCTGAATCAGACAAGTGCAGAAACATACATACATGAATGCAACCACTAAACAGACAAGTGTAGCTGCTCTGTCTATGGAGTAGCCATTCTTTTATTCCTTTACTTTCTTAATAAACTTGCTTTCATTTTGCACTGTGAACTAGCCCTGAATTCTTTCTTGCATGAGATCCAAGAACCCTGTATTAGAACATGGGATCGAGACCCCTTTCCTGTAACATATTTCTGGTGACCACAGAAGGGACTATAGTGAAGAAACCCTGACCCAATGGCTACCTTTGGGTAAGTTTTGGGGTCCTAAAACATCTTTCTGGTGACTACGGAAGTGACTATACTGTGGAAACCCCCAATCCAAAGGCTAACTTTGGGTAAGTGGTGGGATCTGGTAACATCTTTCTCATGAACCAAAAAAGAGACAATACTGAGGAAACCTCCCTAACCCAAAGGAAATAGACTGCAGCACTGATTGGATGACTTTGGGTAAGTGGTGGGGTACCCGGGTAAAGAATGGGATTGGGTTAGAGGCCCAACTTAGGGGGGTTAGAGTCTCTCCTAAGACAGAGTGGGTTAGAGGCTCCTTTAATAAAAGGCAAGTACGCTTGACTGATCTTGGGTTAGAGGCTCAACTTGGTAATTAGAGTCCCTTCTAAGATTTAGGGGGTTAGAGGCCCCTCATGGTAAAATCCCTCTGAGCTAAGAACAGGTTCAGAACTATGGGATGTTAACTGCTATTCTCTTTGGAATTAATCTGCCTTGCACTCTTTGCTGATGGCTGAGGTTGACAGGGTTAGGCATGTACAGTATTGAGGGACATGGAGAGCTTTTTCCTCCTCCTTTTGGAGGAAGGAAAACTTGAGAGCTGATGGGACTGCTGGAAAAAGATCCCTGCTGGACCGACAGTAGCCACCTGAAATTTTTCAGTGTTGCTGCAATGGGTGGGTACTTCTCTGGCCTCGCTGATCATTTTGTCTTCCCCACCCTGCCACAGGCAATATTTGCTTTCTCTACTTTTCCTTTTCCCTTTCTTATTTTGTTTGTTTGTTTGAGACAGAGTCTCGCTCTGTCACTGGGCTGGAGTGCAGTGGTGCAATCTTGGCTCACTGCAACCTCCACCTTCAGTTTCAAGTGATTCTTCTGCCTCAGCCTCCTGAGTAGCTGTGACTACAGGCACATGCCACCATGCCCAGCTAATTTTTGTATTTTTTTTTTTTTTTTTTTTTTTTAGTAGAGACGTGGTTTCACCATGTTGGCCAGGGTGGTCTCGATTTCTTGACCTTGTGATCTGCCCACCTTGGCCTCCTAAAGTGCTGGGATTACAGGCATAAAGCACTAAGCCTGGCCACCTTTCTTATCTTTTCTGTTCCTCAGGGCGACCATCTTGCCCAGAGAACAAGTGTTGAAACTCCAAGTCGGAGGTTGGATTAAAGATGATGCGGTCCATCGGGGGGCAAATTTAAGCCTTGCCGGTTTGATAGTGGGTGCTAAGCACAGTGACTAATGTCTATGTTTTATCACACGTATTTTGCTCTGGCTAGAATGAAAAAAAATTTTTCCTTTATGATGCCGCTTGGCCCCCAGGGTAATGGTGCCACAAGCTGGATCACTAGTGCTGCTAAGGGAAAGGGAACCCAGAAGTCTGGCATGCCGGCAAAAGGATAAGAATCTCTTACCAGTCAGATTTCTGGCTTCTCCCTCCCTGTGCAAACAGTTGAATGAATGGAAAAAGATATCTGTGTTTATCTCCTCTGTAAAGTTTTGATTGACACAAAAAAGAATTCTAAGACTGGTCTTAGGCTGGTGTATTTTGTGCTATGAATTTGTTTTTCTGTGTGGAGGGGTATTTCAGGATAAAACACGGGCTTAGAACACCTGTAAGCCCACTTTTCTAGAAGACTCAGCAAGCTGGTCTGTAACAAACTTGGCTGCAGGCTCCTGAAACAAACTGAATGGTCTCCACGTTGTTTTATGTCCTTGGGAGCTTGACCTTTTAACCATATGGCTATACTTTCTTTGGGTCTTTGCCTTCAGGGAACCGAAATTTTAGGGTTCATGTCATAGTTAGCTCTAAAAATCATATTAAATAGTTAAAAGCCTTTGCAAGCTTAAGATTAACTACTCTACACTCCTTCTGGGAAAGAAGCTGAAGCATACTGTAGGCTGTAGCTCAGTAGCTAAGGTATGGCACTTTCACTAATAGTGTTCTGAGTCCGAGTCCTCACCTAGGAACTAAGTCATTTCTGTTTTTATATCTGTGTAACTTTGTTGATTATTTTCTCCTCCATGGAGTATCTTAAATTTTCCTTTCTCTAAGCACCTGGGAGGTTACCTTTGGTAAAGTTCAAAAGCCAGAAATAGATGTTTGGCATAAGAAATACTGAAAGGACTTTATTAAAAGGTGCTATGGTTAAAATCCGTTTAATTAAAAGCAGATATTCAAGCTCTAATAGCCAGGATTCCTTGGGCAAAACAGGAGGCACCAGAGACTCCTTTCCTGGCCCTGTTCTTCCAAGAGCTCCACCCTAAAACTAGTAATCCAATTAAGAAAATTAAAAACTGGCAAATGAAAATTCTACAACTACTGTAGTAATCTTCTTCTGTCTTTCTGCATAACTATATATGTGTTGTGTGTAATGTTAATATAAAAGAGCTCTAATTAATTGGCTTAAATAAAAATAAGCGCTTAAATCAAATATTTTAAAAGAAAACAAAGACTGTAATGCCTTTTATTTCATGTAACTTTAGTAATCTTTGGCAAATAAAAACAGCTTTAAAATTATTGATAAAAACATTTAGTCTAAATTATTCAGGTCAGATATTGAGTTTGCTAAATGCCTAAGGTCATAAATTGCTTCTTTAACTTTCAATAATTGTTCAACTTTCCTACCTTAAAGCCATTAAATTCTAGATAAAGCCTGGGGACATGTGGAATTAGCCATGCCTCCTAGCTATACAAAGAAGATTATAAAGAAAGTGATTTTATATAAGAAAGGATCTTGCATGGCAAATTCTTATACTAAAGTAAAATGACTGTTTAAAAGGAGGGAGTGGCCAGGTGTGGTGGCTCATGCCTGTAATCCCAGCACTTTGGGAGGCTGCGACAGGCGGGTCACAAGGTCAAGAGATGGAGACCATCCTGGCCAACATGGTGAAAACCTGTGTCTACTAAAAATACAAAAATTAGCTGGCATGCACCTGTAGTCCCAGCTACTTGGGAGGCTTAGGCAGGAGAATTGCTTGAACCCAGGAGGCAGAGGTTGCAGTGAGTGGAGATTGCTCCACTGCAGTCCAGCCTGGCAACAGAGTGAGACTCCATCTCAAAAAAAAAAAAAAAAAAAAAGAAGGGATGTTTGGGGCAAATCAGAAAGTCCAAAAATGTTTCAGATGGGTCACTGCACTCCAGCCTGGTGACACAGTGAGACTCTGTCTCAAAACAAAAAAAGAAAGGAGGGATGTTTGGGGCAAGTTAGAAAGTCTGAAAATGTCTCAAATGGTCTGTGTAAGTTGTGAAAGAAATGTGAAAGGGAATTTATGCAAGAAATGTACAATTCAAAGCTTGTTAGGCTTCCTAAATGCTTCATATAACACCACTATGACTCTTTTTTTTGAGAGGGAGTTTCACTCTTGTTGCATAGGCTGGAGTTCAATGGCATGATCTCGGCACACTGTGGCCTCCAGCTCCCAGGTTCTGGCAATTCTTCTGCCTCAGTCTCCCAAGTAGCTAGGATTATAGGCTCACTGTGGCTGCTGCCTCTTGAGTTTGGGTGATTCTCCTTCCTCAGCCTCCCTAGTAGCTGGGATTACAGGCACCTGTCACCATGCCTGGGTAATTTTTGTATTTTTAGTAGAGATGGGGTTTTGGCATGTTGGCCAGGCTGGTCTTGAACTCCTGACCTCAGGTGATCTGCCTGCCTCGGCCTCCCAAAGTGCTGAGATTACAGCTGTGAGCCACTGCACCAAGTAGACTCTTACTCTACAACTTGCCTACTTAAGTAAGACAAGGTCTGGGGAAATGTGGATTTAGCCATGTCCATTAGCTATGCTGGAGACTCAGCTCTTACCTACACTTCTGCCTACTGTGTCCTACGCTAGGCTCCACACCTAATACATAATTAAAATCTGAAATTTACCAAGGTTTTTTTTTTTAACCAGAAATAGAAGTTGCTAAGAGTTAACGTTGTGACATGTAGTTGAAACTACTAAAGAAGCAATTTCACATGCAAGGTGTGTAAAGAAAGTAAAATGTGTTTTTGGTGAAAGATTACAAGAAGTCATGGGAATGTGGATTTTTTTCTGCATAAAGTCTTAAAGGTTTGTTTTAAGTAAAAAAATGTTTAAAGTTATAAACAAGTCATGGAAGATTTATAAAAATTAATTGTAAGCAATTCTGTGTGTGAATATATTGGCTAAAGTCAAGGGGTATTATTCAGCTTTTCTGTAAATTAAACATTGGAATAAAAGCACAACAGGTTTTTCTTAGAGCACTGATCTACTGTTTCACAAAAAAATGTAAAGAGTTACAAAAGGTTTATAAGAATCTTACCTTATGGTTAAACATTAAAATTGGGAAGATGGGTCTATAAGGTTTTACTAAAAATTGAGTTTAACATTAATAGTACATTAATATAAAGGTGAAATTTGGCTTATATGGTATAAAATCATATAGGAAGCATTATAAAATGTGAAATAGTGTTTTGCTTTCTTTGGACTAAATTTGCATAAAATGTGTTATTGGTATATGTTCCAAAGTTATGGGAAACCCCTATAATTCTAATATGACTTAATGTATGTCATTAATAATTATAGTTGTTACATAAAATCATTGTATGCCACAGAGGTAACAAATTTCCTTATCAATTGTGGCTTTAATAATGGCTGTCCTAAAACTTTTTATCATACACATAAAATTGTTTTCTTGTTTTAATTTTCTTTAGAAGGTGGTTTACAATTAACTAGCAAGTGTTCCTAAATGTAGCTTTCTGATAACTTTGGAAACTGTAACATTAGAATACAGGAAACAACTTTCAGAACTCTCAGTAAGAGCTAAAATATTCATGAATATCAAGCAAAGCCAAAACAAGAGTTAACTAAATTCACTAAACTAATAAAAAACTGAAGTAATATTTTAACTTTGCTTAAAATGCTACTGATCCTTTGTATTGCTTTTCAGGGTCAAGGAAACTTTTCTTTTGAGCTATTTACAGCTTGTAGAAATTGAGTAAAATATACTCCTGTGAACAAAATTTGGAGCATATTTGTTTCTCTCTATCCGATTTCTCCAGAATTTGGAAAACAGTTGTGAGTATTCCTAACTTATGGCAATATAGTTATTTGCATAAGTGCAGTTAGAATCTGCTCTCTTTTGCTTAACAGGACACAGTTGGAGAAATTGGTTATTTTACCAAGGCTTCGACTGGAATGGTGTGTTTTCCTTTATGGAATTAAACTTGACTTATAGAGCCAATAAAAGCCCCATGGGGTACTGGCCTCATACTTTGCCTACAACAATCCCTGAGGTGAAGAAAGAATGTCACTTTCTGACAGGTCCAGAAGCTTCAAGTTATCTTGGGACCCCAAGAGGAAAAAATTTACTCAGCTCATAGATATTTAAGGGTGCAAGCCTATGGTTGGGCTCGGCTTTGAAAAAAGTCTTATCTGAAATTCCATCTATGGAACAGAGTTCCATCAAAGGCAATTTAAAAAGAGTTTTTGTGAAAAATAATTATTCTTGCTGCACTTTATACAAATAACCATGCCAAGTATAATAACACAAATCTGTCTTACTATGATTTGTCTTTAGTAAAAATAGGAAACTGGGAAGAGAAATATCTTTAAAAGCTATGGTAAACTTGTTATTAGATTCTAGTCTCATCAGTTGTTTTTAAGTTTGTTTCTGCAATTTAGGCTAACCCTGCTTATTCCTGTGAATAAACCAGTGATCTCTGACTGTTGCTCAGAAGAAACAAGAGGGATGGGTAATGTAAAAATCTGGATCAGTATTCTAATCCTGGGCACATTACAATCAGCTAACAATCCCATAACAGCTTAGTTTCAACAGCTGCCCAGTTCATGAAAAGCCTTCTAATTTAGTTTACTTGGAATAATTTTACTTATTTTGCTTTATTGTTGTGGAATATGAATACAGGACAAGCTTACTGAATGTTTTCTTAAACACTTATTAATCTTCCAGATATCACCTTTTGTCAAAACTCAAGAGTTATGAATGGACCTTGCCATACTGATGTTTTCTGACTGTGCTCCTCTCTACCTTGAATGCAAGAGACCCTCATTGTTAGGCAGGAATATCATAGCCCCTATTCAGCCTAAAGAAATTACAGAAGATGGACCTTCATCAGAGGTGTGTGAACCAGAGCAACTCTATTTTAAATAGGAGCTGGGTAAAATGAGGCTGAAATCTACTGGGCTGCATTCCCAGACAGTTAAGGCATTCTTAGTCACAGGATGAGACAGGAGGTAGGCACAAAATACAGGCCATAAAGACCTTGCTGATAAAACAGGTTGCAGTTAAGGAGCCAGCCAAAACCCACCAACACCAAAATGGCAACGAGAGTGACCTCTGGTTGTCCTTACTGCTACACACCCATAGGCGCCATGATAGTTTACAATTGCCATAACAATGTCAGGAAGTCACCCTATATGGTCTAAAAAGGGAGGCATGAGTAATCCACCCCTGTTTAGCATTTTAACAAGAAATAACCATAAAAATGGGCAAGCAGCAGCTCTCGGGGCTGCACTGTCTGTGGAGTAGCCATTCTTTTATTCCTTTACTTTGTTAATAAACTTGTTTTCACTTTGAAAAAAAAAAAAACAAGTGCAGAAACATACATATATGAGTACAATAATTAATTAGAAGAAAATAATCTTACATATTTAACATGATTACCATTTCTAGGGCTCTTAATTCCTTTGTTTAGATCAAAATTTCTACTTTGTTTTTATATTCCTTCTATAAGAAGGATGTCGCTTAATATTTCTTGTAATGTGATGTACTGGGCACTGTTCTTTTTTGTTTTTCTTTTTTCTTTTAAGTTCTGGGATACATGTGTAGAACTTGCAGGTTTGTTACATAGCTATACATATGCCATGGTGGTTTACTGCACCTATCAACCCGTCATCTAGGCTTTAATCCCTGCATGCATTAGGTATCTGTCCTAATGCTCTCCCTCCCCTTGGATGGGATTTTTGTGTTGGGATCCTTTTTGTTGATGTTGATGTTATTGCTTTCTGTTTGTTAGTTTTTCTTCTAACAGGCCCCTCTTCTGCAGGTCTGCTGCAGTTCGCTGGAGGTCCATTCAAGACTCTACTTAACTGGATATCACCAGCAGAGGCTGCAAAACAGCAAAGATTCCTGACTGATTCTTCCTCTGAAAGTTTTGTCCCAGAGAGTCACCGGCCTGATGCCAGCTGGAGCTCACCTGTATGAGGTGTCTGTTGATCCCTGCTGGGTGGTCTCACCCAGTCAGGAGGCAGGGGGGTCAGGGACCCACTTGAGGAGGCAATCTGTCCCTTAACAGAGCTTGAGTGCTGTGCTGGGAGAAACTTCCTTTCGAGGATCCGCTGCTCTCTTTAGAGCCTGCAGTCAGGAACATTTAAGTCTGCTGAAGCTATGCCCACAGCCACCCCTTCCCCCAGGTGCTCTGTCCCAGGGAGATGAGAGTTTTGTTGGTAAGAACCTGACCGGGGCTGCTGACTTTCTTTCACAGATGTCCTGCCCAGTGAGGAGGAATCTAGAGAAGCAGCCTGGTCACAGCCATTTTGCCATGCTGTGGTGAATTCCACCCAGTCCAAACTTCCTGGTCTCCTTAACACTGTCAGGGGAAAACCGCTTACTCAAGCCTCAGTAATGGCGGATACCCCTCCCCCTACCAAGCTCCATAGTCTAGGGTTGACTTCAGACTGCTGTGCTGGTGGTGCGAAATTCAAACGAGTGTTTCATAGCTTGCTGGGCTCCATGGGAGTGGGACTCACTGAGTGAGACTATTTGACTCCCTGGCTTCAGCCCCCTTTCCCGGGGAGTGAACACTTCTGTCATGCTGGGGTTCCAGGCACCACTGGGGTATGAAAAAAATTGTAAAACCCCCCGCCACAAACTCCTGCAGCTAGCTCAGTTTCTGCCCAAAAAGCTGCCCAGCTTTATCCTTGAAATCCAAGGCCCTGGTGGTGATGGCACACGAGGGAATCTTCTGGTCTGCAGATTGCAAAAACCATGGGAGAAGCATAGTATCTGGGCCATATAACAGTCCCTCATGGCTTCCCTTGGCTGGGGGGGGGAGATCCCTGGCTTCTTGCCCTCCCTGGTGAGGTGATGCCCCACCCTACTTCTGCTCACTCTCCGTGAGTTGCACCTGCTACCTAACCAGTCCCAGTCAGATGAACTGGGTAACCTCAGAAGGAAATGCAGTACCCCCCCACACCTTCTGCATTGTCTAGCTGCATGCTGCAGACCACAGCTGTTCCTATTTGGCCATCTTGCCAGATCCGCCCCCCGACCCCCACCGCCCCCGCAACCATCCCCTATGAATTTGAAAATAGTTTTTTTTCCTAATTCTTCAAAGAATGTCATTGGTAGTTTAATAGGAATATCACTACATCTATAAATTGCTTTGGTCAATTTGGCCATTTTAACAATATTGCTCTTCTTGTTCATGAACATGAAATGTTTTTCCATTTGTTTTTGTCATCTCTGATTTATCTGAGCAGTGTTTTATAGTTCTCATAGTAGAGGTTTTTCTCCTCCCTAGTTAGCTGTATTCCTAGGTATATTATTCTTTTTTGGCAGTTGTGAATGGGATTGTGTTTCTGATTTGGATCTGAGCTTAGAAGGCTGTTGGTGTCTAGAAATGCTCCTGGTTTTTACATTAATTTTGTATCCTGAAATTTCCTGAAGTTGTTTATCAGATCAAGGAGCTTTTGGGCAGAGAGTCTGTGATTTTCTAGGTATAGAATCATATTTTTTGCAAACAGAGTTTGTTTGACTTCTGTAAAAATCACAGTGGCGTGAAAGCAAACATCTGTCTGCAATGGAATAGAACAAAAAAATGCCCGAGAATAAATTTAATTTGAAAGTGAAGAACTAATATGAAGCAAATAACACAGTCATAGCGAGGGATATGTAAAAAGTCTTGAGGAGTGGATTTTTCTTAGATTCTAAAATAGAAAGATGGTTATTGTCCCTAAGTAAAGATGTAATTTAAAAATAATAACTAGTATCTCAACAGGAATATCTTAGCACCTGATCAAATGATTCTGAAGTTCATCTGAAAGACAAACGTGTCAGAAGAGATAGAAAAAGAGAAAGCAGTGAGGGAGCACAAGCATTATTTCACATTTCAAATATAATCAAGCTACAGCAATTAAAATATTATAGTAGTGGTACAGGAATAAGCAACTCAAGGGAAGAAAATTAAATGAAGAGAGTTACGTACAAAATTTAGTGGAGATGTAGGTGATGATAAAAGAGCCATTTCAAAACAGTCAGTGAAACAGGGATTCCACCAATAGTGTTGATTCCCTACCACTTTAATTTTGTCCAGATGGATCAATGATTTTTGAATGTGTAATAATGCAACAAAAAACCATGAATCTCTTATTGTACTGGAGTGGGTAAGATCACTGCAAGCATGACAGCAGAAAATGACTTATGAAAGCATATATAAAACGGGTATTAAAATATTTAATATTTCCTTCTATCATGGTGAATTTTTCTGAAACACATTCTTCCCTTAGAATAAACCTGGGGCTCATATTCTCCAAAGCCACTAGAAGTGAAACAAAGGTTGGGTGGGGGAAAAAGAAAAGTGCTTTGCAAGTTCGTTTTCGCTGTCAGGAGAGCTTGTGGTTTAGGTTCTCCACAGAGTTAGGAAAATTTCAGTCACGTGAATGCCCCACTCAGCGCGCATGCTGTACAGACCTGTTGCCGAGCATTTCCGTTGCAGCACATGTCTGTTGATGCGCATGTCTCTTGACGCCCATGTCTGTTGCCGCGCATGTCTGTTGCCCCGCATGTCTGTTGCCGCGCATGTCTGTTGCCGCCCATGTCTGTTGCCGCCCATGTCTGTTGCCGCGCATGTCTGTTGCCGCCCATGTCTGTTGCCGCGCATGTCTGTTGCTGCCCATGTCTGTTGCTGTGCAAGTCTGTTGCCGCGCATGTGCCTTGCAGCCCACCTTCTGCTCACACGGAGTTCTGCAAGGAAAGGTCTCGTGGTCATTCTTGCCGCCATCTTCATTCTTTCTCACTGACTGAGACTCAGCCGGTAGGTTCGCATATGAGTTTTTTGGGGAATTTCGTTGTGAGTGAATGTGAAGAGGAGCCAGCGGGCTTCAGACAGGTCCTGCCGCACAGTCCGTTGCTTTTGAGGGAAAAGGGCCTCGCCGTTGTTGTTCGGCTCCTCCCAGGTCGCGAGGCCGCCGTGGGCCTTGTTGTGGCTGGGCTGGGACATGGGCGGAAGGTGAGCGGCGGAGGGGAGAGATCACATTAAGATGATCTTAATGTGAGGCGAGTGTTCGGAGTGCTGTTAGAAATGTCTGAGTCCCGAAAACTCCTGGAACTCTCTGAGAGGACAGTTTCCAGATTCTTCGGTAGGGACGTCGTGGGTGGTAAGGAAGGGGCTTGGGAACTGGGAATGCTGTGGGCTGGTGACTGCGGCCCCAAGGTCTAAGGAATGCTTGGCCAAGGTGTCTGGTGAGGGGTATAACCTTCACTCTGTTTTGCAGCTTCACACTTCAGCCATAGACGTCATGGGAGGGAATGGGCGAGACTGTGCATTCCAACAAAACTTGATTTTGGGAGTAGGTAGTTGTAGGGAAATGGGCCTAGTAAATTAAGAGTGGGACGAAAGCTGTGGTCACTTCAGATTCAATTCTCGGCCCATATTTGCATAAACGTCTTCATGATGGCGAGTCTAATTGTGAAACCAAAACTCAGGAAAGCCCTCTGTCTTTTACTATGGCATTAAGGTGATCTCTGTACCTGTTAGACTATGATATAAACAAATCTGTACTTAGTTTGATTGGAAAGCATCATACTTATTGCCCCGTGACTCATTTAGAAAATATTAAATCAAAATTTTAAAAGTACAAATTACTATTTTGCCATGGAATGTATGTGTGTGTATATATATATATATATATATATATATATATATATATAGCTAAGTTCTTACACATATTTTTCATATAACAATATTATATTTTCAGTGAGAAATATGAGTGAGAATGTAGGAACAAGACCCCAATCCTCAGAAAGAGGAAATGACGAAGAGTCTTCTCAGCCAGCTGGACCTGTGATTGTGAGTCCTTCAACATTTGATGTTTTCTATTAATAGTTTAGTTTTAAAAATATTTTTGAGCTAGTGTACATGAACTGATACACGTCTTCCATGCTGATAAAAAATGATAATGGCATCTCATGCAGGAATCTTCGGTTCAGAAGTATGACATTCTGGTGTTGCCTGTATGGATGTGGATATGGATATTTTACTCTATAACTGTTGGAAATGTCATTAGACTTATGATTAGATGCACATATGCATTGTGTGTATTCATATTATTGACTTTTTATTTGCATGTACACTTATACCCTTAGGTCCAGCAGCCCACTGAGGAAAAACGTCAAGAAGAGGAACCACCAACTGAAACTCAGGGTATTGCACCTAGTGGGGAGATCGAAAATGAACCTGCTGTTCAAGGTGAAGGGAGAGTGAAGAATAATCATTACGGGTGGTAGAGGTATATTTATGCATTATATTTTATGACATACCTGTAACAGGAGGAAAGAAAACATTAGGAAGGAATCTTAAACATTTCCTACTGCTGCAGTGGGGAGGGGTGGGACAAGGACACAGAAAAAGCCACAAAACGTTTCTCCCATTTTGACGGAGGCTTTTTATTGATTGGGTATTTGCATAGCTGCCATAAACCTTCGAGTGTTTTCCAGAGCTCCTGTGTGGTTTGTTCAGCCAGTTTCTGCTTTAAAAAAAAATGTTTTTGTGGAAGAATGGCAGCTTGCAGCTTCCTACTCTGTCATTTGCTGACAGCTCATGTATTTTTTTAAGATACTTTTTTTCACACATTTATTAATGCTTCTTCATGCCACATAATATACTAAGTGCTGGAGATGTCAGTCCCAAATTTCTGCATAGAGCTCATAGTCTAGTCACACTGACTCCAACAAATCACTGATTTAATGTGCTAAGCATAACAAATGAGTACAAAAGGGACAAGCAAGTTGTCTAGCGCCAACTTTGGGAAAGGAAAGGGCGATCTTTGAAAATCTCTGCTTTCCTGTTTTTCTGGCAACAGACTCCTGAAATAATTAGGCTACACGTTTTTATTTCACAATGATGAGGGAATAAATATTATCTTTCCTTGTTCATAGTTTATGTTTTAATTTGTAAGTTGATGACCTTTTTATCTTTAAGGGCCTGATGTGAAAGCTCTTCAACAGGAAGTAGCTCTGCCTAACATAGAGGATGAGCCTGGAGATGGTCCAGATGTCAGGGAGGGGATTCTGCCCACTTTTGATCTCACTACAGTGCTGGAAGGAGGTATGCTATTCATTAAGATGCAAATTATAGGGTTTCTATTTAATGTGACACAGAGATAAAATTACTGATATTTTAATATCATACTTCACATATAAAGATTCTTCGAAGGTATTTAAGACCCCAAATGCCTGCCTTACACACTATTGGAGATAGAGGGCCGGGTGTGGTGGCTCTTGTTTTTAATCCCAGCACTTTGGGAGGCCGAGGCAGAAGGATCACTTGAGGCTAGGAGTTCAAGAGATAGAGAAAAATTGGGTCAAAGCTAATTATGATATGAAAGATAAGAAACATGCCAAGAGAGTAGATTTCGAGTGTCTTCACAAGCTGTTTGAATTAATGCACATATTATATAGCTTGACTGAGCCATTTCACAATGTATATATATTTCAATACATCAAGTTGTACATGATAAATATATATGTGTCATTTTTAAAAGAAAGATATGAAAATGTTTCTGACTTTTGAATGTAAGTCGTTTAACCAAAAGCCAATAATTTTCAGATTCTTCGTTTTGATTTTGATTTTCAGATTATTTATTTTGATAAAGGCCTGTTTTTAACAAATATGTAACATGTTTATAATAAGCCATCAGTTTATATTATGTTCTTTCCTGTGATGGTAATGGCTTAAAGGGTATTCAGTTTACTATATAAACTGAAATGCTTTTAATCATGTCAAGAGACAGGAGTACTGGTGAAGATAGTGACAAATGTTCACTCTACTTAAAGCAACTATATAGTGGCTAAAGTAGTCCAAAGTACCATTTTTACACTTTTTCACAAGAGACACAAAACAAATGTAATACTGACTTTTCTGTTTACTTCACTTAGGCGGTTCTAAGTAAGCATATTCTATATGCAGAGTGTTATTTCATATCAGTATATTTAAATTACACTTTAAAATGCCTTTTTTCTTAGATTTTTGTTTGGTTGAATTTTTACTGAAAGTATGTGTATTTTTTTGCTTTTCAGTTATACATATAAAATAGATTCACTTGATTTAATTCATTCTGAACTTGAACAGTCTCTTTGTTTCCTTATTCTACTAGAAAAAGCTCTTCTATAAAGACTCCTGCATTTTACTGCAGGATGGCAACCCTTTTTTTGGGACCCCTCTCTGTAGCAGAGAGTTGTTTTCTTTCTCCTGTTAAATTTCTGCTCTAAACCTCACTCTTGGTGGGTCCCTATCCGTGATTTCCTTGGCTGTGAAACTAAGAACTCTTGTTGTTTACCCAGACCATGAGGCCACTTCTGTACTAGCTCTGGGTCTGTTGTATATGGCTTTTATTACATTGAAGTATGCTCTTTCTATCCCAAGTGTTTTGAGAGTTTGTATCATGATGACATGTTGAGTTTTATTAAATGCTTTTTCAGCATCAATTGAAATGATTATATGGTTTTTATCCTTCATTCTGTTGATATGATTTATCACATAAATTAATTTTCATATATTGAAACATCCTTGTATCCCAGGGATAAATATCACTGGTCATGATGAATATTCTTTCTAATGTATTGTTGAATTTGATTTGCTGGTATTCTGTTGAGGATTTCTGCATCAATATTCATCAATGATTCTGGCCTGTAGTTTTCTTTTTTTGATGTGTCTTTGGTTTGGTATCAGGGTAATACTGGTCACATAGAATAAGTTTGAAAATATTCTGTCCTCTATTTTTCAAAATAGTTTGAGTAGGATTAGCATTAGTTCTTCTTTTAATGTTTGGTAGAATTCAGTAGTGAAGCCATAAGGTCCTGGGTTTTTCTTTACTGGAAGAACTTTTATTTTGGCTTGATCTTGTTACTTGTTATTGTTCTGTTTAGATTATGGATTTCTTCCTGGTTCAATCTTGAGAGGTTGTATGGATCTAGGAATTAGTCCATTTGATATAGATTTTCCAATTTGTAGGCATGTAGTTGCTCACAGGAGCCAGTAATGATCCTTTGAATTACTGCAGCATCAGTTTTAATATCTCCTTTTTCTTTTCTTTTCTTTTTCTTTCTTTCTTTTTCTTTCTTTTTTTTCTTTTTCTTTCTTCTTTCTTTTTCTTTCTTTTATTCCTTTCTCTTTCTTTCTTTCTTTTCTTTTCTTTACTTTTTCTGTGGCAGAGTCTCACTCTGTCACCCAGGATGGAGAGCAGTGGCACGATCTCAGCTCACTAGAACCTCCGTCTCCTGGGTTCAAACAATTCTCTTGTCTCAGCCACCCTAGTAGCTGAGATTAAAGGCACCTGTTACCACGCCCAGCTAATTTTTGTATTTTTAGTAGAGATGACGTTTCACCATGTTGGCCAGGCTGGTCTCGAGCTCCTGGCCTCAAGTGATTCGCCTGCCTCAGCCTCTCAAATCCCTTTTCCATTTTTGATTTTATTTATTTGTTTTTTTCTCTCTTTTTTCCTTAGTCTGGCTAATGGTTTGTCACTTTTGGTTAACTTATTTAAAAACAACTTTTATTGCTCCTTTGTAGGGTTTTTCATTTTAATTTCTTTTATTTCTGTTCTGACCTTTATACTTCTACTGATTTTTGGTTTAGTTTGCTCTTTCTTTGCAGCTGTTTAAGATGCATCATTAGATTGTTTATTTGAAGTTTTTAAGCTTTTTTGATGTAGACACATAGCTATAAACCTCATTCTTAGTACTGCTTTTGCTATATCCCATAGTTTTGGTATGTTGTGTTTCCATTATCATTTGTTTCAAGAAATTTTTCAGTTTCCTTCTTTGCTTCTTCATTGACCCATTAATCATTCAGGAGCAGATTGTTGAGTTTTCATGTATTTGTATAGTTTATAAAATTCCTCTTGTTATTAATTTCTAGTTTTATTCCATTGTGGTCTGACAAGAAGCTTAATATTATTTCAGTTTTTAAAAATGTTCTGTGACCTAACATATGGTCTGTCCTTGAGAATGATTCATGTGCTGAGGAAAATAATGTGTATTCTCTAGCCATTGGATGAAATGTTCTGTAAATATCTGTTAGAGCCATTTGGTCTATACCTCAGATTATGTCTTTTTTTGTTGTTGTCATTGTTGAGTTTCTGTGTGGAAGAGCTGTCCAATGCTGAACGTAGGGTGTTGAAATGTCCATCTACTGTTGTATTGGGGCTTATCTCTCTCTATAGCTCTAATAGTATTTGTTTTATATATCTGGGTGCTCCAGTGTTGGGTGCATATATTTTTAAAATTGTTATAGATTTTTGATGAATTGACCCCCTTTATTATTATATAGTGACCTTTTTGTCTCATCTCAGAGTTATTGTTTTGAAATGTATTTTTTTAATTCTTTTTTTATCTTTTAATTTCAGCATACATGTGTTGCAGGTTTGTTATACAGGTAAACGTGTGTCAGGGAGGTTTGTTTTTACAGATTATTGCGTTTTCCAGATATTAAGCCTGGTACTCATGAAATATTTTTCCTGATCCTCTCCCTTGTCCCATCCTCCACTTTCTGGTAGGTGCCAGTGTCTGTTGTTCTCCTTTGTGTGTCCATTTTTTCCTCGTTTTTAGCTCCCACTTATAAGTGAGAACATGCAGTGTTTCATTTTCTGTTTCTACATTACTTTGCTAAGTATAATGACCTCCAGCTCCATCCATGTTCCGTAAGTGGATATAATGTCATTTGTTTTTATGGCTGTATGCTATTCCGTGGTATATATGTGCTACATTTTCTTTAGCCAGTCTACCATTGATGGGCTTTTAGGTTGATTCCATGTCTTTGGTGTTGTTAATAGTGCTGCAGGGAACACACTCATGCATGTGTCTTTATGATAGAACAATTTATATTCTTTTGGCTATATACCCAGTAACGAGATTGCTGGATTGAATGTTAGTTCTGTTTTCAGGTCTTTGGGGAATCACCACACTGTTTCCCACAAAATGCCATTGTTTATGGCATTTAGTGCTACAGATTTCTCCCTTAACACTGCTTTAGCTGTGTCCCAGAGATTCTGGTATGTTTTCTCTATGTTCTCATTAATTTCAAAGAACTTTGTTATTTCTGCCTTAATTTTGTTATTTCTGTAGTATTCAGTAGCAAGCTGTTCAGTTTTCATGCCATTGTACAGTTTTGAGTGAGTTTCTTAATCTTGAGTTTTAATTTGATTGAACTGTGGTCTAAGAGACTGTTATGATTTCCATTCTTTTGCATTTGCTGAGGAGTGGTTTACTTCCAATTATGTGGTTAATTTTAGAATAAGTGCTATGTGGTGCTGAGAAGAATGTATAATATTCTGTGGATTTGGGTGGAGAGTTCAGTAGATGTCTATTAGGTTCTCTTGGTCCAGAGCTGAGTTCAAGTCCTGAATATCCTTGTTAATTCTCTGTCTTGTTGATTAGTCTAATACAGACAGTGGGGTGTAAAAGTCACCCACTATTATCGTGCAGGAGTCTAAGTCTCTTTGTAGGTCTATATGAACTTGTTTTATGAATCTGGATGCCCCTGTACTGGGTGCTTATATATTTAGGATAATTAACTCTTCTTGTTGCATTGATCCCTTTACCATTATTTACTGCCTTTGTCTTTTTAGATATTTGTTGGTTTAACAAATATCTAAAATACCTAGTTTTATCAGAAACTAGGATTGCAACCCCTGATATTTTTTGCTTTCCATTGCTTGGTAAATATTCCTCCATCCCTTTGTTTCGAGGCTATGTGTGTCTTTGCACATGAGATGAGTCTCCTGAATACAGCACATCGATGGATCTTGACTCTATCCAATTTGCTAGTCTGTATCTTTTAATTAGAGCATTCAGCCAATTTACATTTAAGGTTAATATTGTTATGTGTGAATTTGATCCTGTAATCATGATGCTAGCTGGTTATTTTGCACATTAGTTGATGCAGTTTCTTCATTGTGTCATTGGTCCTTATATTTTGGTGTGTTTTTGCAGTGGCTGGTACCGCTTTTTCCTTTCCATACTTAGTGCTTCCTTCCTTTGCCTGGTGGTGGCAAAATCCCTTTGCATTTGCTTGTCTGGAAAGGATTTTATTTCTCCTTTGCTTATGAAGCTTAGTTTGGCTGGATATGAAATTCTGGTTTGAAAATTCTTTTCTTTAAGAATGTTGAATATTGGCCCCCATTCTTTTCTGGTTTGTTGGGTTTCTGCAGAGTGATCCACTGTTACTCTGATGGGCTTCCCTTTGTAGATAACCTGATCTTTCTCTTTGGCTGCCCTTAACAGTTTCCTCTTCATTTCAGCCTTGGAGAATCTGAAGATTATGTGTGTTAGGGTTGCTCTTCTTGAGGAGTATTTTAGTCGTGTTCTCTATATTTCCTGAATTTGAATGTTGGCCTGTCTTGCTAGATTGGGGAAGTTCTTCTGGGTAATATCCTGGTGTGTTTTCCAACTTCATTCCATTCTCTCTGTCACTTTCAGGTACACCAATAGGTTGTAGGTTTGGTCTTTTGACATAGTCCCATATTTCTTGCAAGCTTTGTTTGTTTCTTTTCATTCTTTTTTCTCTAATCTTGTCTTCACGCCTTATTTCAGTAAGTTGATCTTCAGTCTTTGCTATCCTTTCTTCCACTTAATCGATTCTGCTATTGATACTTGTGTATGCTTCACGAAGTTTTCATGGTGTGTTTTTCACCGGCATCAGGTCTTTTATATTCCTCTCTAAACTGACTATTCTAGTTAGCAGTTACTGTAACCTTTTATCAAGATTCTTCTGGGTTCCCGAGAGGCCGGCACGTCTGCCGGGGACTCTTGGCCAGCAAGAGGGTCCCAACCTGAATCAGGGAGTGCGTCGGAAGAAAAGGTAGACAGAAAGCGGGGTCTGGAGGGCTGAATAAGCAATACTTGAACAGCAATGCTTAAACAGCAACTTTATTGTGCACACAGTTAGTATCTATATGTTTGTCCTACGTCATTAACAGGAACAGATACCATTACCTCATACATGAAAGCAGCACACAAGAACAATAGTAAAATCAGCTACATAACTGGGTACAATCAAGTCACGCAGGTGGTGGGGAAACTTATAGTTAAAAGTTACTGACCTATGCAAGGCACCAGAGAGGCAGAAACCTATTATATTTGCGCAGTCAC
>PVKP010026193.1:0-32771 GCA_004027715.1 Plecturocebus donacophilus | reverse complement strand
CCTCAGCAATTGCATAGCATTTCACAGGTTTAAATAAAATATTGGTTGGCTGCTTATTTGTTATTTTCATCCCCTATTCCTTCCTGTCTCCATTGTTAAGCACAATTATTGGCATAAAAGAGGTTTTTAATACCCATTTTTAGACTGCATTCTAGCCTGGGCAATAAAACAAGAATCTCATTCTCTCTCCCTCTTTCTCTTCCTCTTTCTTTCTCTCTCTCATTCTTTTTTTTCTTTCTTTTGCTGTTTCTTTATTTCTCCTTTTCTCTCTTTTTCTAAAAAAGTAAAAATAAAATAAAAAAAAAATAAACTCCATGAAAGCAGAAACTTTGTCCACCGTGCTCACTGATAAACTTCCAAAACGTAAAACAATGCCTGGCACAAAATACAAGTTGAGTGAAGGAAAAAAGGCAGTAAAACATTTAGTGTCTTGTTTGAAGTAAGACGTTTTCCATGTCTCTATTACATCAGATATCTTGAAATAAATTATTCCTTGATTTCTCTTGAACTTCTGACAAAATTAACAATGATTTTGAGATGGATACAATCAATTACTTCAAATCTGGCTGCCACGTATTTCTGGAACTTAACCAATGATAAAACATATAAAGATAATATAGTGGCTAATTGCCAGTAACCTGAAACATTAGCATCTATTCCTTCAAATTCCTTTCAATAATTAATGCTGCCTCATCTTAATGTGATAGTCCATTTTTATAGAATTATTTATCTCCTTGAGAAGAAATGAAATAGAGGTCTTAAAAATATCAATTGTATTGATTTTAATCTGAGCTTCCTCAAGTCCCTTAAGGAAAAGCCTCCTTCTAATGATAAAGTCCAGCTACTAAGTGTAATGCCTATAGCTGCACCTAGATGTTCTCAGTTTCTGAGCACTTGCCTGTCATGTGACATGTTTTTCTCACACGTTCACTCTTCTTTGCCACTGACTTTTTTCCCATCACTTAACTTGAAGAACTTTCACTTGACTTTGCTGCCCCCTCTAGATACCACAAATTTCTCTTCTTTCTTTGTGAAAGTGCTCTAAGGAGTGGTAAGCTTTTATGGTCTGCAGTTGGTCTACAGTTTCTTCTAAGTTCCTGCAGACTGGCTTTGACTCCCACACACTTATGAAACTGTACTCTAGAAGGGGTGCTGTGCTTGACCTTTTCTTCTGCTAAAATGAGTGGGTTTTGTCCATCCCACTTCTCTCAGGGACTCTCTAGCATTCAATATTATTGAACTACAAATCTACATTATACAATTGTCATTTCTTATAATCCACACAAAAACCCATTAAGTGGATATTATTAATCCCATTTTACAGTTGGGAAAATTGAGGTTCAGGAGTATTAAATAACAGCTCAGAAGAGGTGAGGTTGGATTCATATTAATTGATTTCTACTAGATCATATTAATTTACAAAAGCAGAGAAGCACAGGATGAGAATAGGGAAGACTGAGTATGTGTATTATGTTCTGATCGTTTTATGTGTTTATTTATTTATTTATTTATTGAGACAGAGGCTGGAGTGCAGTGAGCGATCTTGGCTCACTGCGACCTCTACCTCCTGAGTTCAAGCGATTCTCCTGCCTCAGCTTCCTGAGTAGCTGGAATTACAGGCGTGCACTATCATGCCCAGATAATTTTGTATTTTTAGAAGAGATGAAGTTTAACTATGTTGGCCAGGCTGGTCTTGAACTCTTTACCTTAGGTGATCTACCTGCCTTGGCCTCCCAAATTGCTGGGATTACAGGCCTGAGCTACCATGCCTAGCCCTGATCATTTTAATTTTATAAAGGCCGAAGTTAACTTAAACAGACTGGCTCTAAGTATTGATGAAAATCCTTGATAGCATTTGATAAAATGTATTAGAGCATTAAGTTATCTATGCCCAGAAAAAGTTAGAAAAAATGTATGCCAACATATATTTTTACAAGTGAATAGCTTTGGAGAAGATGGGCCTATAGTGGCCTTCTTTCAGATTTTGTGTATTTTCTAATTTCTTAATATAGTATTATATTCTGACAAATACACAATTAATGGAGTGAGAAAATAAGACTCGTTCTTTTATCCAAAATACATTATTGAAATTTTACTTGAATACTAGGTTCTAGGCTCTGGGAATACAATGAAGAATAAGACTCACTTGATCATAGTTTGCATGGAGGTGTTAAAGACACAAAGTGTTCCATTTGGGGAGTACAAAGTGCTACGGTACAACTAAGAAGACAATGAAATCTAGACTTGATTCATGCAGGAAGGCTTCCTGGAAGAAATCCTATCTAAATGTAAACTCGATAACTTGGGGGAAGTTAGCTAGCTGAAAAGAAGCAAGAAATACTCTAGGCATAGAAAAATAACATAAGGCCATGTCATATGAGTTTTAAAAGTTTTATTAATAATTTGGCTGGGACTTCAAAGACAATTAAATGATGTAATTGGATGAGGGGTGAGGATGGTTAAAGATCACAGTCAGATTGATTTTAGAAAGATGACATAAACAGCATAGAATTGATATTAACCTCAATTGCACATTAGAAAGACTTGGAAAAGTTTTACAATATATCAACACTTAAGACCCATCCCAGACCAGTTAAACTTTCAAAACAAGGTCCATGTGCATGCATACATGTGTGCGTATGTGTATGTATCCATAAATACGTACATATATACCGCATTCTGCATTGTTCCAGCATACAACCAGGATGGAAAAACACTCTATTAAAAAAGGTGTGTGCAGAAACCAGCTCATAAGCTCAAAAAAGCCACATGTCATAATCACTTCCCAATTCAATGTCAGTGAGTGAAATCACATTGAGCAGCTCGAAATTAGTCATGCTGTATTTATTATGCAAAAAATTAAAAAATACAAATTGAAGCTTTTCTTTTTTTCAGAGAAATGGTTGTTAAACATTTACACTCTACCAATAGAGGATATAAGCAAGACAGATTTAGAGAAACCAGTTGACTCTGATAGTAAAAACTCAGACAAGAGATTTATGAAATATTTAGGTTGGAGAAATACAGAATTTGGTAATCAATTGACTGTTGGGTTAAGGGAGTAAAAAGGGTTAAAAATTACTGCCAAATTTCTGACTTCAAGAACCAGGTTTATCCATCACTAGAGTAGCAAATGCATGAGAGGAGTTCATTTAGGTAAGAGTAGAGGATCTAGACACAGAAATTTTGACATATTGAATCTTAGGTTCTGTGGGACATCACTCGGAATTGTCCACCAGCCAACAAGATACACAGCTCTAAAAGGTAAGAAAGAGTGTTCGGGACTAGAGATAAAGGTCTGAACCTCATCCTCTCATAATTCTACTTGAAGCCTATGGCAGTAGCAGAGGTCACCTAGGGAAAGTGAACCAAGTAAAGCATCAAGGTGGTCTTGGACAGAGCTATGAAAGAAAACCAATGTTATAGGACAATCAGTGGAGGAGGAGCCAACAGAGAGGATTAATGGAAATGGTCAGAAAGAGAGGAGGGCAGGCAGAAGGGAGCAGTGTCGTGGTATCACAGAAACTAAGGAAAGAGAGTAACTCAAAAAAGGAATGTCAACTCTATAAATGCTGGGGAGATGTAAGGAAAAGACTAGATGTCAGATTGCAGTGGATTGGGACTTAAAGGAATGATACATTCTATCTAGATTATAATGTAAAAAGAAAAACTTTAAGTATTTATTATTTTAAAGTTGGAGAGAGGAGCAATTTTTTTAAATGACAGATTTGGGTGATTAGGGAAGATATTGAAGGAAGTGGAAAGAAAAAGAGAAGAAAGAATGTTACAGAGACAGAAGAGGTGGGATTCAGAGTGCAGACAGATCAGCTTTAGGCTGGACAGACTGCTCCTTTTCTTTTTCTTTTCCTTTTTTTTTTTTTTTTTTTTTTTTCAAGACAGAGTTAAGCTCTCGTTTTCCAGGCTGGAGTGCAATGGCCGGACTGCTCCTTTTCTACACCAGCTAGAGAGGAGGAGGAAAGGGGCCAGGACAGCTGCTGAGAAATTGTGAAGGTTCTGTGAAAAGAAGTTGAAGAAATCTGACAGCATCCATTTGCTTTGTGGAAGAGAAGGTAAACAAATTCTCTGAGAGGGTCTGTGAGGTTGTAGGGTCAGAGCTGTGAGAAGATTTAAGAACTTTCTAAATAGTTGCTGAGGATAAAAGGAAAGACAGCTAAGAGGAGAAATAGACTTATTTCCAGGCTGCATTGAGGACCCAGGAAGGTTGAACATGTTGTGTTAATAGCATTTGTAATCTCTGTGTTCATGTGTTTTTCTGTAATAATAAAAAAAACATTTTTAAATGATTGTCTTCTCATTATTATAAATGTAGTTTTATACTATGTTATATACCATTATACTACTGCTTTTTTTTTTATTATTATTCCTGATTGTTGGAATTTTAGAGTGCATTCAATTTGGGACTATTTTAAGTAATACTGCTATATAATCTATATTTTAGGAGTTATGTATTAATAACTCTTTTCTAAAAGTTTGAGTGTTCATTAGATTGGATCAAACTCTTCACAGATATGAACAATCTCTTGTAAAAATCTCCAATTATTTTTTCTAACAGATTTTCCTATTCTTATATCAACATTGGAAGGACTTATTTAAAATATGTTAATTTAATATGTAAGTCATTATATTATATGATGTTATTAGTCTTTCTTTGAATACTACTGTAGTTGAATAATTTCCCTAATACTTGTTGCACTACTAGAATAAATTCCCTTGGAACATTTTTCTCCCTTAGCTAGAAAATAAACTTTTTCTTATTTTCTTATCAGAAGTTCCTTCAAGACTTTTTCAGAGAAATTCTAAATGTACCCATAAATATAGATATTCACCAAAACCCCAATTCTTATTTGTGGGCCCATATCTGTCACATTTTTATATTAGGAAAAAGTTAGGAATCATTGCTTCAATTATAATCTTCCTAGTTGCTGTCTCACAATTCTTTATGAGTAGCCATGCCTCTCACTTAAATTGTAACCTTGCATTTCGATTCAGGATACCATACCTTGAATGCATTCTGGTGAGAGAAGGCAATCCTATTATAGGAGCAACAGCTTCATCCTTGGGAGAAGATAAAACTCAAAGAAGCATAAGACTAGGGAAAGGAGACATGAAGTGGTATAACCAAGGGGCTTTGGGAAATGGAAAGGTATCATGAAGGTGCTGTAAGGCAGAAGGCAATGTCAAAATTGGGAGAGAGAGATGAACTGGATACTTAGCTAATTTAATAATAGATTGTGAATAAATGTATTAACTAACATTAGCATTATTGTTGTGTTTACAATTCTACGATCTAATCTTGCGTAATTTTTTAAAAAATAGTGATTATTTTGTTCACCTGGGGACACCTATTTCATTCTTCTGTTTCTGAAAATATTAGAGATTATACATAGTGACTTGATGTTACATTTATAGGTTATTTTATATCACTCTGGAATGTAAGGCTTTTAGTTTTCTTTTCAAACAGAATTTAAAGGAGATTATTGCAATTCATTTGAGAATTAACAATAATTTTAAATGTAGTTGTCCTCTTACTGCCTCATTACGCAGCTTTGACTTTACAGTCGTTTACGGCACGATATCTGTTCAACATTTGCATCCACACATCAGAAGGGATTAGTTCTAGCACCTTACTTTGTGATTTGAACAAGATTACTCATAAAATGGAAAAATTTCCTTGAGTAACATCAATAAACCATCTTCATAGAATATAGTAAATATAAAATAATTTCTAATCTTGGAAATTGCATTCTACTATGAGGAAAAGATGCAGGCAAAGTAATGAATGAAAATAAAAAGGACAAAGAATCCAGAAATGCAAGCGTTGGAGAGTACAAATAATATTTGCAAAAAGTGAGCTCAGATCTCAGACCATTAGATTCATTTAAATAATAAAATTTCCAGGGTAAAAAAGAAAAGGATGCCAGATCACCATGACTTCATAAAAACACACACTGAGGTCTGGGCATAGTGGCTCATGCCTGTAATCCCAGCACTTTGGGAGACCAAGACGGGCGAATCCCCTGAGGTCAGGAGTTCGAGACCAGACTGGCCAACATGGTGAAACCCCGTCTCTACTAAATATACAAAATTAGCCAGGCATGGTGATGGGCACCTGTAATCTCAGCTACTCGAGAGGTTGAGGCAGGAGAATTGCTTGAACCTGGGAGGTGGAGGTTGCAGTGAGCTGAGATCATGCCACTGGACTCCAGCCAGTGCAACAAGAGAGAAACTCCATCTCAAAAAAAAGAAAAAAATAAACACTGAGATGACCCAACTTTCTTTGCCTTGATCCCAAATTTGCTATCATGCCATGAAATTATAATGTGGATTGTGGCATGAACTGCAACATGAGGAAAAATGCTCACTCTCTGCAGATGAGACAACTTTGATTCATCTATAAATTAGAGGTTAGCAGTTTGGTTTATGGATTAATCTCCTGTTATACTGGCTAACGTGCCTGCGTATACACTGTTGGTAAATACCTTGCAAAAAAAGGTATAATCTATTCTTTTCTCTATACACACTTCCCTTTTAGACATTTTTCTAGATAAGAAGAACATTTGATTAGATAATTCACTTGAGACTGGGTGCAGTGGCTCATGCCTGTATTTCCAGAATTTGGGGAGGCCAAGGCAGGCAGATCACTAGAGTTTGAGAGTTTAAGACCAGCCTGGCCAACATGGTGAAACCCCATCTCTACCAAACATACAGTAATATTATTATTATTATTATTATTATTATTATTATCCTGGCATGGCAGCTCATGCTTGTAATCCCAGTTACTCGGGAGGCTGAGGTGGGAGGATCACTTGAACCTGGGAGGCACAGTTTGCAATGAGCTGAGATTGCACCACTGCACTGCAGCCTGGGCTACAGAGTGAGACCCTGTCTCAAGAGGAAGAAAAGAAAAAGCTAATTCACTCTCAAATTATATATTTAGAAAATGTTGAGTTTGTGGATTTGCCACATCAATTTATTAATCAACATATCACAATACAGTACAAAACATTCACAGTAAGACGTTCTATGAAAAATATTCTTACTTTAGAGTAGCTAAAAACTATGGCTTCAAAATTAATGTTCCAAAATGGAGTATCCACACTTATAAAACTACATGCTTTAATAAATAATAGTGTACCTTGTAATTGAAAACATAATTTCAAATATAAAAAATTAAAACATTCATTAATATGGCGTACCATCTTAAAATACTTTAAAATCGATGTACAGGGTCATAACAATGAAAAAGATTAATTTTAATTTTGGAAAAGAGAAGATTAAATCTGTTATGGAAAATAAAGTGATATATCACTTCTTGCTAAATATGGTTATAAATAATGTTTTTGTTCTGTTTCTGTTTTCTTTTGTATAGTAGAATGCGTTTTTAAGGAAGTCAGGCAAAGATAAATAATATTTTCAAAATTATGATATACTTAATGTGTCTCTTTCAATTTTTGTTATCTTTTAATATAAAGATATTTTTATAGAAAAAATGACTTTAGAAAAATTATTCTAAATAAATAGAGAAGCTTTTGCCCTTTTACGAATGTGACTAAACAAACACCAAAGAAATGATGACAGATACATTACTCATGTCTTTCCCTTAGACATAGTTCATCAAAAATCTGTTCTGGACTTTAGCTACCAAATATGTGACTGAATTTTCAATTAAATATATTTCTAGTCAATATTTAAATTTAAATTAACATTTTATTAAGTGAAAATTAACTGATTTGATGGTATAAAACTTTTATTTCTAATCTTTTACCTCCTCTTTTATTTTAATTTTTTCTCCTTGCCCCTGCCATAGTAGTGAAAAGCTTTCTTAAATATAGATCTTTTCTCTGAGCACCAAATTATATTCCTATACTTTCATTTATAAATGGGATATGTTAGGGGGTTACTTACCTTGAATGTCTTACCAATGTGATTACATCATCATCGTTATTGATGGCATTCCTACCAATGATCTAAACCTGTGGCTATTGCAATTACTCACCGCACTTGTCCTAAATATACTTCCCTTTCTCTCATGTACACTGGTGGTTTGGACACTCTTAGGAACCCTGCCAAAAATATGTGCTCTGTTTTGAAGATTTGTTTTGCATTCAAAATGGCCTGAATTTTAATTTGATTTGTTAAATCCTAAAGCTAATAATATACATTTTTTAAAGATTTGGAAAGCCATGTTTGTGTTCATTTTGCAGTCATTATTATCTGTAGTATTTTCCAAAAACATTACTACAGTCTACCTCATTCACTTCAATATTTAGTTATTCTATCATACAAATTTCTTGAGTTTTATCAATTATCTTCTCCACTTATGTATTTACACTAATTGTGCTATTTGATGGATTGATTTCCAAGGAATAGTTACTAGGTTTGAAAGAAGGGACCAAATCTACTCAATCCATACCTAAACAAACAAAAACAAAAAATAGAACAATAAAAGACTGGTCTATCTTTCAGGCAAGTACCTCATTAGATCAAAATGTTCCCTTGATTTACATATAACTGAAAATGATAGTATAATAATATCACAAATAAACTATGTTTTGACTAATAAAATGATATTCATATCATAGTATGAATGTTCAAGAAAAAGTATTACTTTTAAGGTTGTCTTCTAAATTAAAAAAACAACTCTCATCTGATGCCAGAATTTAAGTTTATTTTCCAGATGTAAAAAAAAAAAAAAGGTGGGAGCTGCTTCTTTAAGGGAAGAGACTGAAGCATCCCATGGTTAGTAACAGTTAATGACCATACACCAAAAGACTCAAACCCGTTTGCTGTTAAGAAAGAAAAATATAATATGCTAAAAATATGGTTTTAATTTTTCCTTCATTGAACCCTTTAAGGGAACCATTTATGGAAATAATTTTTTAAAAACAATAGTGTATTTGCAAATAAAAATCAGTTCTCAGATTCTCATAATACACTTCTGATTTTATTTTAAATTGCTTTCATATTTCTCTATTCTGTTATTTGCAATTAGTGAATAACATGCTTTTAGGAAGTATACATTGAATTGAATTACATTGTATAGACAATGTGAAGAAATCTGCTACTGCTGTATCGTAAGAGGAAGCTTATGTAAGGGGGAACTATTCTGGCAATTGTAAATATAATATGTTTTCATTTGTTAATTCATTCTTTCATTACTGCTAGCTTTAATTCTTTAGGCCTAAAATAATCTAATTTTTTCCAGGTAAAATTATTTCTTTATTATTTTAAGAAATTATTTCAACAAAAAATAGGGAAATATGATTTATTTCTACCTCAGATAAAGGGCAAAAGTCAGGAAATGTAAATTAACTCATATTCCCTGTTTCCTGAACTTCTTATCTTTTCTCCATGTATTAATCCGTTGTCACATTTCTATAAGGAAATATCTGAGACTGGGTAATTTATAAAGGAAAGAGGTTTAATTGACTCACAGTTCCACATGGTTTGGAAGGCCCCAGGAAACTTGCAATCATGGCAGAAAGTGAAAGGGAAGCAAGGCACCTTCTTCACAAGGTGGCAGGAGGGAGAAGTGCCAGCAGGCAAATGCCAGACGCTTATAAAACCATCAGATCTCGTGACAACTCACTCACTATCACAAGAACAGTGTGGGGGAAACTGCCCCCATGATCCAATCACTTCTCCTGGGTCCCTCCCACAACACATGGGGATTATGGGAACTATAGTTCAAGATGAGATTTGAGTGGAGACACAGCCAAGCCATATCATTCCACCTCTGGTCCTTCCCAAGTCTTACGTCCTTCTCACATTTCAAGATACAATCACGTCTTTCCAGTCCCCCAAAGTATTAACTCATTTCACATTAACCTAAAAGTCCAAGTCGAAAGTGTCATTTGAGGCAAGGCAAATTCCTGCCACCTATGAGCCTATAAAATCTAAAGCAAATCCGTTACTTTCTAGATGCAACAAGGGTGCAGGCATTGGGTAAATACATATGTTCCAAATGGGAGAAACTGCCCAAAACAAAGAGGCTACAGGCCAGATTCAAGTCTAAAATCTAACAGGGCAGTCATTAAACCGTAAAGTTCCAAAATGTTCTCCTTTGACTCTATCTCACATCTAGGTCACGTCGATGCAAGATGTGGGCTTTTGTGGCCTTGGGCAGCTCCAACCCTGTAGCTTTTCAGGGTACAACCTCCTTCCTGGCTGCTTTCACTGGCTGGCATTGAGTGTCTGCAGCTTTCCCAGGCACACAGTACAAAATGTCAGTGGATCTACATTCTAGGGTCTGGAGGATGGTGGTCTTCTTCTCACAACTCCACTAGGCAGTGCCCAAGGGAACCCTGTGTGAAGGCTCTGACTCCACATTTTCTACTACACTGCCCTAGCAGAGATTCTCCACGAGGGCTCTGCTTCTACAACAAACTTCTTCTTGGACATCCAGGCATTTCCATACATTCTCTGAAATCTTGGCGGAGGTTCACAAACCTCAATTCTTGTCTTCTGTGCACCCACAGGCTCAATACCACATGGAAGCTGCCAAGATTTGGGGCTTGCACCCTCTGAAGCAATGCCCCAAGCTGTACCTTGGCCCTTTTTAACTACAGCTGGAGCTGAAGCAGCTGGGACACAGAGCACCATGCCTTGAGGCTGCACAGAGCAGAGGATGCCCTGGGTCCGGCCCATGAAATCATTTTTCCCTCCTAGATCTTCAGACCGATGTTGGGAGCAGCTGCTGTGAAGGTTTCTGACGTGTCCTGGAGACATTTTCCCTATTGTCTTGATAATTAACATTCAGCTCGTTGTTACTTATGCAAACTTCTGCTGCTGGCTTGCATTTCTCCCCACAAAATGGATTTTTCTTTTTTACTGCATCTGTCAGGCTGCAAATTTTCCAAACTTTAATGTTTTGTCACCTCTTGAACAATTTGCTGCTCAGAAATTTCTTCTACCAGTTATCCTAAATCATCTCTCTCAAGTTCAAATTTCCTCAGATCTCTAGGGCAGGGCAAAATGCCACAGTCTCTTTACTAAAGCAAAGCATAGCAAGAGTCACCTTTATTCTAGTTCGCAACAAGCTTCTCATCTTCATTTGAGACCACCTCATCCTGGACTTCATTGTCTATATCACTGCCAGCATTTTGGACAAAGCTATTCAACAAGTCTCTAGGAAGTTCCAAACTTTCCCACATCTTCTATCTTCTTCTGAGCCCTCTAAACTGTTCCAACCTCTACCTGTTACCTAGTTCCAAAGTCACTTCCACATTCTGGGGTATTCTTATAGCATCACCCCACCCTTGGTACCAATTTACTGTATTAGTCTGTTCTCATATTGCTCTAAGAAAATACCAGAGACTGGGTAATTTATGAAGGAAAGAAGTTTAATTGACTGATAGTCCTGCATGGCTGGGAAGGCCTCAAGAAATTTACAATCATGGCAGAAGGCAAAGGGAAGGAAGGCATCTATTTTACAAGGTGGCAGGAGAGAGATGTGCCTGCAGGGGAAATGCCAGACACTTATAAAACCATCAGATCTTGTGAGAACTCACTCATTATTTTGAGAAGAGTATGAGGAAAACTGATCCTATGATCCAATCTCTTCCCACTGGGTCCCTCCCACAACATGTAGGGATAATGGGAACTACAATTCAATATGAGATCTGGGTGGGGACATGGCCAAACCATGTCATCCCAGAAATATATAATTAAAAGCGTAGATCTAATGTCAGATTTTCTATGCTAGATTTGTGATAGTTCACAATGACCACTAAAGTTTCCAGGATTTCTTCTGTCTTTGTTTGGTAAGGAACTACATTGTTTAATTACATCAGCCTAGTGTAATCATTAATTTAAAACATTATATTGAACTAACAATACTGCACTGAAAATGAGAAAAAAAAATGTGAATGGGTCTTGATAATCCTGTTGTATCTCGCCAGTTCACAAATTTGACATCCTTGATAATTTGTTATCCTTGATAATCCTGTTATATCTCTCCAGTTGACAAATTTCCTCATGTGTGTCTTCATGATTTTTGAGCCTATTCCATTTGATTAAAATCTTCATCTATCTAAACCTACAAATCATTTCTTCTTTCTTACTGTGGCATTCTGATTACAATAGCCCCAAATTCACACTCCTCCAGCTTAGTATGTAGAACCAGGCTTGATAATAGCCTTTCTTTGCCTTTGGAGTCATCAGATCTTTCTAAATCTTGCTTCTTAGTCTGAGAGTCTGAGATTCAATCAATTTACCATTTCTTCAGCTGCCATTCTAATTCAAGAGTAATTTTTTGTACACTTGAACAGCAACTACAGCCTCTGAGCCACTCTTCATTCTTCTTTTTCTTACCTCAGTTATAAACTCAACTTGGATATACAGGCTTTGTTAATCAATCTCAAGACAGGTTATGTAACCTTCTCATAAAATTCTGCAAGAGTTGGTTTAGCTAGTTTATTACATTTTTCAACAAAGCATACTCACTCCCTTCTCCCCAAAAATGATCGTGTAGTTCTTCCATAGTTTCTTCCCCTTGTGGCTCCTTCACTGATTACTCTTCATGAATTTCAATGCAAACTCCTCTTTTCCTGAGTATTGCCATGACATCTTGGATCATGTTAAATTTTCTCATTATTCCATAGTTTGGGCTATATCTTTTCTGCCCATAAACAAAATACTCCATTTATTTCTCGAATTTTAACTTTTTTTGCACCAATGAGATTTTAAGTTTTCTGAAGGCTGATAATATATCCTCACTTTCTCTATTTCCATTATTAACAAAGTATTGTTCTAGTAAGAGAGGGTTTAAGAGCTTGATGATTTAAATAATTAATACTGTAAATATTGTAACTTTAATATTTACAGTATTATAACTTTAGTTCATTATAGTTATAATTATAACTTTAGTTCACTAAAGTTACAATGTCTTATAACTTTATAATGTCTTATAACTTTAGTTCATTAAACCTAAGACCATTTGATGCTTGATCTTATCAGAAGGCATCAACAGAATATTTTCATACAACTTTATTATCATTGAAGCATATATAATTCAGAAAAATGTAAAAAAGTTTATCTTAAATTTAAAAAATAACTAGTGCTTTCTGAGAATCTGGAATATCTCAGGCATTGTACTAAGCAAATTCATATTTTATTTAGTTACTTCAATGTAAATCATAACTTGATCATGATAAATTCATTTTATAAATGGACGTATTAAGATTTGTTGAGGTTAAATAACTTGTCCAAGGTCATAGGCCCAGAAAGTATTAGAATAAGCTTAGAATCTAGTCCAATAAGACAGTTCTATAACAGAGCTGGAAAACAGAGCTGGCCCTACTTCTGTCATAAATGAACGACCTTTGGGGTACCATGTGAAGCACTTAAAAGTCCACATGTTCTCTCGTATTTGTTCCTGACCCATATACTGGATACCAAAATTTAATCAATTTCCTTTATTGGAGTTTCCCTTAGATGACAAATCTGGGACAAGGATAAATTATGAACATTATTAACATGAGGATACATTTAAATTCCTGCAAATGGGTAACTATCTCCAAGGTAAATGTGTATAAAATTAATTATAGAACTCAAGAATGAGCATGGAAGAATCTAGGCATTTAGAAGCAAAAATAACAATGATGAAGAAACCAGAGGGGAAGAAAAGGAGCAGTCACTGAGTTGAAGCAAACCAGGAGAGTGCTGCTGTGAATGTTAAGAGAGGACAGTATTTCAAGAAGGGAGTGGTTGACTTGTGAAGAGTACTCAAAGTTTAAGTAATAATTCAGTGAGTGCTCTTTGGAAATAGGTTCATGGACATCCTTGAATTTTGATAAGGGCAGTTTCAGTGGAATTACGGGGTGAAAATCACTCTGTTGCAGGTTGAGTTGTGGAAGGGGAAGACACACAAAGAACTGATGTAAACAACCCTTTTAGAAGTTTAATTTTGAAGGGATACAGAGAAATGAGATTGTAGTTGAGAAAAGGGGATCCATTTTTATTTATGATGAGAGATACTAGACTGTTTATATGCTAATGAGAATAATACAGCAGAAGGGGAGAGAAGATAACTAAAAGAGGTAGAGACATAGGAACTTAAGAGTACTGGAGGGGAATCAGATAAAGGAGTGTAGGATTTTTCATTCAATGATGGTGGAGGTGAATTATCCTCAACTGAAATAAGAGGGAAAAATGAAGATAGATTTCAATATAGGTGAGATTTTAGATTTGGCAGAGAAAATCTGAAATATTTCCTATCATATGACTTATATTTTGTCAATAAAATATGAAATAAGGCCATCAGCTGGTAATAATAGTGGAGTAGAAATGAGGAATATTTGAGGAAAGGGAAGACTATATAAAATAGTCTTTTTAGTAGTAGGAAAAGTAGGCCTGCTATAGAAACACGATTTTAGGGCATTAATGAGTGTTGGTTTGATCTTTGTATTTTAAAGTGAAATCAGTCAGCTTGGTATGGTAATTTTCTCCTCCATTGCTTGGCACATCGCTCCGTCCACCTTCAAGCTAGAAATAAGAGTATGAAATCTTTCTTATGCTTAGAGTCTCTGATTTTCTCTTCTGCTAGCAACTAGAGAAATGTCTCTGGTTTTAAAGGGTTTAAGTAGGTTAGCTCCATTCAGATAACTTCTCATTCTCAGAGTTAACTGTGCCATCCAACATAACCTGATTACAGGAGAAACAATTCCTTGTATTCTCATTCCCAATGAATAGGGTAGAAAAGCTTAGAGACCATCTAAGAATTCCACCTGCCTCTCTTGATAAACAGCAAGAAAGAGCAACATGTCATGTACCCTTGACAATGAGATGATCAGTTGCCCTGGAAAAGGTATTTAGGTGAATCTGGTCACTTAGGCTTCCCATTATCCATGAGAAAACACGAATCCTTTAACATGAAGCATGAGGCCTTTCATGACTGACTCCTTAATACCTGTTCAGCCTCATCTCTCCAATTCCCCTCTCAATGGCCCTGCACAGCACCTGTCCCAGAATGCTTCATTTCCCCAATCAAGCCATGTTCTCTCAGGCTGGTTAGTAAAGAAATATATTTTAAAAGGCACCTCTAAATTTCTTTGAGCCAATTCCTAGTAATTTTTATGTTTACATGCTAATATACTCTGAAATAACTCATCTTTTTTTTTTTTTCAATCAAATAGTTACATTTCAGTTGGACTTCATCAAATGTTTTGAAAGGTTTGATTGCTTCAAATGGTGGGGGTCTTACATAGGTAGGTACTTTCAGCCCCAAAACTGCAAGCAAAATGTGTATTCTGGTATATTAGAGAGGAAATACGATGGAGCAAAATAGGATTTGGAACAGGACAAAGTGACTTTGAATCTCAGCTCTCACCACTACATGTGTGATCATGGGCAAGCTGTGAAACTCTCCTTCAGTTTCCATGTCTGTTAATAGTGGCAAATGACCATCCCACTGAGAGCTGTGAAACTTAATGTCTTAAGATATGTGGACTTTATAGGTTATCAATAGTGTAAACACTTCATATGTGAATGGAAAAGTAATGCTATTAATTTCCAATTCACAACCAATGACACAGCTTCTGTTTGTGTAAAATGAAGAGATTGAATTGAAGGTTCTATAATGCCTTTCAGTCTTTATTATCTAACTTTTATAGCGTTGAGCACTATGCTAGTTAATATGAATACATAAAAATTTAAAAGACATAATACATACCTATAGAATGCTAAAATGTAAAGAATATGAAAACAGTCTCATATACAAATGAATTCCAAGGCATCAAGCATGTCAACAGGTTATATTAATAGCATAAGAATCTTGGTGTAATTACTTAAGTGCAAGAACAAAATTAAGATCTATATTAACATGCAGAAATAATAAGAGTTTATAAATAAGCCAACACAGGTTTGTTCCTGGAAGCAGGCATAAAGAAATAGGAACAATTTCAAGAAAGAATAAATAGCAGCATTTTGGTATAGGAAACAATGAGCCAAAGGAACCCACACACTTAGCTTGGTGGTAGGGATCAGAGAAGTACACATGAAAGATGATGGCATCTTTACTTCATTCAGATTTATGAGCAAACTCTTCAAAAATGAAGCTGGAGGAGAGTGTCAGAAAGTTGACATTTTCCAGAGTCAAACGTGAGGATGTGGCAAGACAATAAATTTTCCGGAGACTCTAAGTAGAAAGTGTCATTTAGAAAGATACCAAGGTTAACTTGTTGAAATTAAGTGCAATCTACAGAGAAATGGAACCTAAAGCTGGAAAATGAGAGATCGCAGAGATAGAAGCCATGTTTATTCATTATTTAATATGGACAAGTAGTTCAGGAAGAAAAAAGTCAGTTATATTGAAGTTTGAAAAGTGTATTGGCCTTTTCTTTTGTTTTATTGGATTTTTTCGTAAATTAATGAACAGAGATTTGGAGAGGCTAAATAGCGGTTAAGGGGAGAGATGTGGAAACTATAAGCACTGGGTAAAATACTTTGCCTCTTGAGGACTCAGTTTCTGAATCTATGAAAATCAAAGGAGTTAAAACGGAAAAAACACTTAGAAGAGAGTACCTAGGAGCATTTTTTTATTATTATTTGTATTATTAGTTGTGTAGTTATGATGTTGTTTGCAAGTCAAATGGAATTTTAAAGACCTTTTTTAGTTTTCACATTTGTTTCAGAAACACTTCCTTATTTGAGGCTTTTAAGAGCAATCACAGCGCTGTTAAGTGGGGTTCTTGGGGCTCCTGTGAGCACAATTTGGGGCCCTCTATTGAGTAGTAGAGGAAGATCTAAGAAAGTTAGAGGAAAGCGAGCACAGAATCACAGGGCAGAGACCTAACAGATTAATAAGTGAAAGAGAAAATTAGCTAATCAGGTAAATGATTAAACTGAAAGAACAGAGCATCAATCAACAATATTCTTTAAAAAGGTATTGCTTTACTTGAAGATAGTAATGAAAATACTCATTAATAGAAAAATCAGGGATATGCAAAAACCCGGTTTTCTTCCTTCTTCAAATCTTATTTTCATCTTTATATTTTATTAAATTGAATTCATTATGTGGGTTTAAAGGAGGCTTAATATTATTCACCTCTTAAAAGATTTATTTAGTGCAAAATTTCAGCAATCTTTTATTGCAGGTTCCTCCTGCAAATACAGATTCTCAAGTTAACAACAACACCAAAATAAATAAAAGAAACAAAGTATCAAGGATAATTTGAGACTACTATTAACTTAGACTACATGCCAATTTTCTTATGCAACTCAAACAAATTTAAAGATCGTGGTATGTGGAAAATATACATTTTTTTCATTGCTTATATTCCCAATTTTACTCAATTCTCCTAGAATATTGCTTTATTGGCAAATCAGATTGGCTGCTACTTTTCTTGGAAATAATAACAGTCCAGGTAAGATATATCAGTTATTGCTATCATCACTAATCAAATGTTTCTCTGGTCCTAATTAAAAACAAGCCAAGGCAAGGAGAATCCATACATAATAGTCTTGGTATCGGCATAACTTAGCAAAAGATCACATGAAGAGTTGATTCTTCTAAATATCTGCTGAAATAACATATTGATTCTTTTTTAAAGTAACTTGGTAAAGAAAAGGAAATTGTGCATGATTATTCAGTCTCTACTGAAAATCACACAGAATAGCCTTCAGTAGGTCAAAATAAATTTTAATTTACGCTATTTGATAAATAGCCTTGTGATAATTTTGAATGATACAATTGACTTGCAGACCTAAGAAGTCAATTCTTTTGAAGAGCAAAGCAAATTATTAAAGACATTTTTATCCTCTCTCTACTTGGATATTGATTCATTTCTATATAACAGGAAAAAAAGAAAATTGTAATTATAGTAGCACTGTTCATTCTATTATAAGTAGAGGACTACCAACATTTCCATTATTAACCCCTATTGTCGCTGGTTCATGATCTCAGCAGTAAACTTGGCATAGATGATACCTCCTTGGGAGTACATTTTTTTCATCATGTTTCTTAAGCCATTTGTCTATTTATGAATTATACAATTGCCAGAAATGATGTGCATTCAATAGGCTTTTGATTTCCAATCACTCTGAATAAAGGTTTATATTTGAAATGAAAGCATTGGCTTCAAAATATTCTACATTCTTTTTGGCATTTTTGGTTTGTCCTTTTTATTTTCTTAATTCCCCAATATGTCTGTTTAAGGCTAAATTTTGATATAAATTAAGGAAACCTGGTCTCAAGCAATTGGCTCACTTCACCCACGTTAACAATTGGCACAGATTGCTAGGTGGAAAAGTCAGCTGTGATGATTGGTATCAATTGCCAGCTGACTGAAATAATGCTCTTAGCTTTCTAACAATTCACTTAGTCTATCACGTGCCAGCAGAAACCTATTTAACATGCATTTTGAAACTCCTGATTCATAAAAGTGTCAATTAACATAGAATTGTTTCTTAGAGGGAAAGTGTTACATCATAAATGAAATTATAAACTCTATCATATGTCTATGAAGATGTGTATATGTTGCATACGTTATTTACAATGTGTGCATATAATGTACGGTTAAAGAAAGCTAAAATAAATGCCCATTTACCCACCACAAGCTGAATAGAATGTAACCAGGACCTTTAAATTCCCTAGACACCTTTCCATCATTGAATGTTCCTTCCTTCTCCAAGAGGTAACCTAATTTTAAATTTGTAGCCTAACTGAAAAAAAATAATTTCCAACCTCGTCTTTGATTTATTCATCTGTAAATAACATATTACTTAGTTTTCTTGCTTTTGATATTGAAATAGCTAGAATTATGCTGAGTTTATTCCCTAATCAGTAAAAAATTTCATTCAGTTGAATGTTTTGAGGATTCATCCAGATTATTACAAAGAGTTGTAGCTCATTTCCGTTACCATATAGCATTCCATTGTTCAATCACTGAGACATTTTTTCAACCCATCATAAATTATCGAATCTACTGTTGATGGACTTCGAGTTGCATCTAGTTTCTGCTACATGCATCAATTTCACAAGTGTATTCCCTGAGCCGAATTAGCAGCTAAAACTATTTAAAATAATTGTATAAACATCAAATCACACTATTTTAGTATTAGACATTTAGACAGAATTTTATCTAAAGCCTAACTAGCTTCTGAATTCTAAAGCCTAATGTACTTTGCAATACAAACTGATATACTGATTTATTATTATAAATGTATTTTTAAGAACTCAGGACTGATATCTCCAGCACATGTTTATATGTGCACATAGCATTTCTCTAATTTGAATATGCTGTCTATAAGTCTACGGAAGTGTTGCCCAATAGATTCTCCTGGGAAAACCAGTTGTTCTCTTTATGCTTACAGATTGTTCCTAGAAACAATATCACTGTGGAAATGATTATTTTGTCCAGTCCCATGAAGGGGTTTTTTCAATATTTAATCTTCCCTTTCTGCCGCTCCCATTTTCTCCTCCTTTAAGCCCTTGTTAGTGTTGGTCCTCTTGCCTGAACACTCCTTCTATCTCACCTCTTTGTGGTCAGGTCATCATTAAATCTGATTCAGTCTCCATCTCCCATTCCAGCCCTTTTCTGGATCTCTCTCCTACAAAAGTCAAACATTTTTTTTTTTAATTTCAATTTTTGTTTTAGATACAGGAGTACATGCACAGGTTTGTTACATGGAAATATTGTGTTATGCTGAGGTTTGGGGTGTGGATCCCATAATCCAGGTAGTAAGCATAGTACCCGAAACGTGGTTTTTCAGCTCATGCACTTCTCCCTCCTCGACTCTAGTAGTCCACAGTGTTTATTATTGTCATATTTATGTCCATGTCTGCTCAACGTTTAGCTCCTACTAATAAGTAAGAACATACAGTATTTCATTTTCTGTTCCTGCATTAATTTGCTTAAGATTATGGCATTCAGCTGCATCCATGTTGCTGCAAAGAACACGATTTCATTCTTCTTTGTGGCTGCATTGTATTCTATGGTGGATATGTACCACATTTTCTTAATCCAATCTACCATTGATGAGCACCTGGGTTAATTTCATGCCTTTGCTATTGTGAATAGTGCAGTGATGAAGATACAAGTGCAGATGTCTTTTTGGTGTAATGATTTCTTTTCCTTTGGGTAGATACCCAGAAATGGGATTACTGGGTTGAATGGTAATTCTGCGTTAAGTTCTTTGAGGAACCTCCAGACTGCTTTCCACAGTTGCTGAACTAATTTACATTGTCACCAACAGTGTATAAGTGTTCCCTTGTTCCCTTTTCTCTTCAGGCTCACCAGCATCTGTTATTTTTTAACTTTTTAATAAAAGTCACTCTGATTAGTATGAGATGGTGTCCATCTCACTGTGGTTTTGATTTGCATTTCTTTGATGATTAGTGATATTGAGCATTTTTTCATATGTTTGTTGGCCGCTCGTATGTCTTGTTTTGAAGAGTCTATTCATGCCCTTTGCCTATTTTTAATGGGGATATTTGCTTTTCCTTTGTTGATTTGAGTTCCCTGTAGATTCTGGATGGTAGGCCTATGTTGGATGTGTAGTATGCAAATATCTTCCCCTCTTCTGGAGGTTGTCTGTGGACTCTGTTGATTGTTTCTTTTGTTGTACAGAAGCTCTTTAGTTTAATTAGCTCCCACTTGTCTATTTTTGTTTCTGTTGCAGTTGCTTTTGGGAACTTAGCCAAAAATTTGTTGCCAAGGCCAATGTCAAGAAGAGTATTTCCTGGTTGTCTTCTAGGACTTTTATAGTTTGAGGTCTTACATTTAAATCGTTGATACTTTTTGAATTAATTTTAACGAAAATAACATGGTATTGGTACAAAACAGACACAGACCAGTGGGATAGAGTAGAAAACTCAGAAAAAAAAGCCACACACCTACAATCATCTGATCTTTATAAGACCAACAAAAAACAGCAATGCAGAAAGCACTCTTCAGTCAATAAATGGTGCTGGATAACTGGCTTGCCATAAACACCTTTTGCATTTTGTTAAAGGTATTGCCTTGTATATATTGCTGTTCTCTAAATGATTCAACGTTTTGAGTAATCATGTTGATATTTATTTTCTTATTTGTAAAAATGCTTTTCTTTTTATTTTCAATAAAATGAGGGGACTATCATTGGCTCGGCACCACAGATTTTATTTCTCTTGTATCTAGTGTATGGCTTTAGTACACACTAAGTTATTTTGTCTCTAGGTTTTCAGGATTCTTAAATGCTTTCCTTCTCCTTGGTCTGTACCCTTGCACAATAGCCCCACATTTCAGAATTTTTTTGATGCCCAGATATAGACCCTTAATTCATTCATTTAGCAAATATGCCTTGCATACCTAACATGGGTCAAGCATTGTGCTAAGCACTGAGTAGCAGAACAAAGAAACACAGTCCTCGCTCTCAAGCAGTTCACAGTGGGAGTAAAATATTTTAAATACATATTAAATATTGCAATATA
Source organism: Plecturocebus donacophilus (assembly GCA_004027715.1). Lineage (NCBI taxonomy): Eukaryota > Metazoa > Chordata > Mammalia > Primates > Pitheciidae > Plecturocebus > Plecturocebus donacophilus. Next base: position 11,341 of record PVKP010026193.1, on the reverse strand, counting down.
ATATGCAAACAGAGGGGCAGAGATAAACATTGGACATTATGAGAGCTAATAAAATTGTCACACATTAATAGGACAGGGAGAATGAGGAGATCACAGAAGACTTCCCAGATAAAATAAAGAAAAAAGAGATATTAGGCAGGTGAAGGAGTCAGGGCAAACTCCTTCACAGTGGACACAGCAGTAAGTGGTGAACATTAAAATGTTAGCTTAATGTGGTATTTTCACCAGTGACAGCAAGAGATGACATTATGAGGCTGGAGGTAGAGACAGAGGCAAGACCATGGAGGGCTTGTACGCATTGTTAAGGAGTGAAGGCTTTTCTTTAAGGTAAGGGAAAGCTTTGAAGAATTTAAGGAGAGAATCGAAAAGATCTGACAATCATATTAGATAGATTCCTTAAACACTAACAGGGTGAGATATGATGAAGTAGAAGACCATTGCAATAGTCTTAGAGATGATGAGAAACTCTGAATCAAGGGGGAGAAAGAATGAGATGGAGAAATTCTATAACCTGGTCTATATTTTGTTCATTTTTCTTCATGGTATCTTTCTCTACCTAACACCTCGCATATCTACTTGTTTATCTGCTCTGACTGGAAGGCAAACTCTATGAGAAATAGAGACATTGCCTATTTTGATCACTACTCCAAATCCATCCCCTGAACAGCACCTGATGCAAGCAGCACTCAATAAATACTTGTAGGTCCAATGAATGATTCATGCGAGAGATAAGAACTAGACATGACAGGGATGATATCTAGGTTTCTAACTTGAAGCCCACCCGGGTGGGCAGCAATGCCTCCAACTGAGAGAATATAAAAAATAAAACACACTTAGGCAGAAAGATGGTAAATTGATATTTTGTAAGTTGTGTTTGGTGAATAATTTTCTAATTGAATTGGAATGTTATTATCATATGATAATATTTTATTGGGATTCAGATGTCTTATCCCAAAGAAGCTAGTAATTATTTTCCTGTTTTTAATTTTAAACACACAGGGAAAATTACCAAGAAATAATTTTGAGAGAATCTGTAATCACTTCTACTGACAGTATAGTTTCTCCTCCACAAATAAGTCATCCACTTCTTCATTCACTCATTTATCTTTTATCTTTTTTTATTTGTTGCTGCTGTTTTTTATGAATATATCTCAATGAAAAAGAAAGTATTCTGATTCTTATCTTCATTGGGGAACTACATGACACTATATGCCAGTGTCAACTGCCAAGGTCAAGTCGCGGAAGGGATCTCTCTGACCTTCAAATTCTAAGAATATTTGATTGATAAATATCAACTTGCTGACTCCATGTACAAATAAAATTATATAAAAGAAAGTTATTAATAAAATAGCAAATGAAAATTTTAAAGCATTTTAATTATCTTTTAAATTTTTTCCTTTCAATGTGTTATATCACAATTTAACTTGAGAAATATGACAAGTGATGAATGCTTTAATCTACTCTCACAGGATTCTTTTATTTTTTATTTTTATATTTTTATGGTACTTTAGGTACTTTAGGTTCTGGGTACATGTGCAAAACCTGCAGGATTGTTGCATAGGTACATACATGGCAATGTGGTTTGCTGCCTCCATCCTTTCATCATCTGTATCTGGCATTTCTCCCCATGTTATCCCTCGTCAACTCCCTACCCTCCACTGTCCCTCCCCTACTCCCCCTCAACAGACAGTGTGATGCTCCCCTCACTGTGTCCCTGTGTTCTCATTGTTCAATACCCACCTATGAGTGAGAACATGTGGAGTGAGAACATGTGGTGTTTGATTTTCTGTTCTTGTGTCAGTTTGCTGAAAATGATGGTTTCCAGATTCATCCATGTCCCTACAAAGGACACAAACTCATCATTTTTTATGGCTGCATAGTATTCAATGGTGTATATGTGCCACATTTCCCTTGTCCAGTCTATCATTGATGGGTATTTGGGTTGGTTCCAGGTCATTGCTACCATAAACTGTGCCACAGTGAACATATGCGTGCATGTGTCTTTATAACAGAAAAATTTATAATCCTTTGGATATATACCCAGTAATGGGATTGCTGGGTCAAATGGAATTTCCATTTCTAGGTTCTTGAGGAATTGCCACACTGCCTTCCACAATGGTTGAACTAATTTATACTCCCACCAACAGTGTAAAAGTGTTCCTATTTCTCCACATCCTCTCCAGCATCTGTTGTCTCTAGATTTTTTAATGATCACCATTCTAACTGACAAAAGATGGTATCTCAATGTAGTTTTGATGTGCATTTCTCCAATGACCAGTGATAATGAGCATTTTTTCATATGTTTGTTGGTCTCATAAATGTCTTCTTTTGAAAAGTATCTGTTCATATCCTTTGCCCACTTTTGAATGAGTTTGTTTTTTTCTTAGAAATCTGTTTTAGTTCTTTGTAGATTCTGGATATTAGCCCTTTGTCAGATAGGTAGATCGCCAAAATTTTTTCCCTTTCTGTTGGTTGCCAGTTCATTCTAATGACTGTTTCTTTTGCTGTATAGAAGCTGTGGAGTTTGATTAGATCCCATTTGTCTATTTTGGCTTTTGTTGCCATTGCTTTAGGTGTTTTAGTCATGAAGTCCTTGCCTATGCCTATGTCCTGAATGGTTTTGCCTAGGTTTTCTTCTAGGGTTTTTATGGTGTTAGGTCTTATGCTTAAATCTTTAATCCACCTGGAGTTAATTTTAGTGTAAGGTGTCAGGAAGGGGTCCAGTTTCAGCTTTCTGCCTATGGCTAGCCAGTTAGCCCAACACCACTTATTAAACAGGGACTCCTTTCCCCCATTGCCTGTTTTTGTCAGGTTTGTCAAAGATCAGATGGTCGTAGATATGTTGTGTTGCCTCCAAGGCCTCTGTTCTGTTCCATGGGTCTATATCTCTGTTTTGGTACCAGTACCATGCTGTTTTGATTACTGTAGCCTTGTAGTATAGTTTGAAGTCAGGTAGTGTGATGCCTCCAGCTTTGTTCTTTTTGCTTAGAATTGACTTGGCTATGCAGGCTCTCTTTTGGTTCTATATGAAGGTTTAGGTGAATTTTTCCAGTTCTGTGAAGAGGGTCATAGGTAGCTTGATGGGGATAGCATTGAATCTGTAATTTACTTTGGTCAGTATGGCCTTTTTCACAATATTGATTCTTCCTAACCATGAAGATGAGATGTTTTTCCATTTGTTTGTGTCCTCTCTGATTTCCTTGAGGAGTGGTGGTTCGTAGTTCTACTTGAAGAGGTTCTTTACATCTTTTGTTAGTTGTTTTCCTAGGTATTTTATTCTCTTTATAATAATTGTGTGTGGGAGTTTGCTTTTGATTTGGTTCTCTTTGAGTCTGTTATTCGTGTACAGGAATACTTGTGATTTCTGCACATTGATTTTGTATCCTGAGACTTTGCTTATTGTTGCTTATCAGTTTCAGGAGATTTTGGGTGAGACGATGGGTTTTCTAAATATACAATCATGTCATCTGCAAATAGAGACAATTTGACTTCCTCCTTTCCTAATTGAATACCCTTTATTTCTTTTTCTTGCCTGGTTGTTCTGGCTAGAACTTCTAATACTATATTGAATAGGAGTGGTGAGAGAGGGCATCCTTGTTTAGTGCCAGATTTCAAAGGGAATGCTTCCAATTTTTGCCCATTCAGTATGATATTGGCTGTGGGTTTGTTGTAAATTACTTTTATTATTTTGAGATACATTCCATCGATACCTAGTTTATTGAGAGTTTTTAGCATAAAGGGCTGTTGAATTTTGTTGAAGGCCTTCGCTGCACCTATTGAGATGATCATGTGGTTTTTGTCTTTGGTTCTGTTTATGGGCATGAATTATGTTTATAGACTTGCATATGTTGAACCAGCCTTGCATCCCTAGGATGAAACCTACTTGATTGGGATGGGTAAGCTTTTTGATATGCTGTTACAATCAGTTTGCCAGTATTTTATTGAAGATTTTTGCATCTATGTTCATCACGGATATCGACCTAAAGTTTGATTTGTTTGTTGAGTCTCTGCCGGGTTTTGGTATCAGGATGATGTTGGTCTTATAAAATGATTTGGGAAGGATTCTCTCTTTTTGTATTGTTTGGAATAGTTTCAGAAGGAGTGGTACCAGGTCCTATTTGTATGTGTGATAGAATTCGGCTGTGAACTCATCTGGACCTGGGCTTTTTTTGGTTGGTAGGCTAATAATTGCTGCCTCAACTTTAGCCCTTGTTTTTGATCTATTCAGGGTTTCAACTTCTTCCTGGTTTAGGCTTGGGAGGGTGCAAGTGTTCAGGAATTTATCCATTTCTTCCAAGTTTACTGGTTTATGTGCATAGAGTTGTTTGTAATAATCTCTGATGGTAGTTTGTATTTCTGTGGGATCAGTGGTGATATCCCCTTTATTGTTTTTTATTGCATCTATTTGATTCTTCGTTTTTCTTTTTTATTAATCTGGCTAGTGGTCTATTTTGTTGATCTGTTCAAAAAACCAGCTCTGGGATTTATTTGTTTTTTTGAAGGGTTTTATGCTTCTCTATCTCCTTCAGTTCTGCTTTGATCTTAGTTATTTCATGTCTTCTGCTAGCTTTTGAGTTTTTTTATCTTGCTCCACTAGCTCTTTCAATTTTGATGATAGGGTGTCAATTTTAGACATTTCCTTGCTTCTCATGTGGGCATTTAATGCTGTAAATTTTCCTCTAGGCATTGCTTTAAATCTGTCCCAGAGATTCTGGTATATTGTGTATTTGTTCTTGTTGGTTTTGAAGAACTTCTTTATTTCTGCCTTCATTTCATTGCTTATCCAGTCAACGTTCAAGAGCCGGTTGTTCACTTTCTATGAAGCTGTGCAGTTCTGAGATCGTTTCTTAATCCTGAGTTGTAATTTGATTGCACTGTGGTCTGAGAGACTGTTTTTTATGATTTCCATTCTTTTGCATTTCCTGAGGAGTGATTTACCTCCAATTATGTGATCGATTATAGAGTAGGTACGATATGGTGCTGATAAGAATGTATATTTTGTGGATTTGGGGTGGAGAGTTCTGTAGATGTCTACTAGGTTTGCTTAGTCCAGGTCTGAGTTTAAGTCCTGGATATCCTTGTTAATTTTCTGTCTCTTTGATCTGTCTAATGTTGACAGTGAAGTGTTAAAGTCTCCCACTATTATTGTGTGGTAGTCCAAGTCTCTTTGTAGGTCGTTAAGAACTTGCTTTATGTATACAGTTGCTCCTGTATTGGGTGTGTATATATTTAGGATAGTTAGCTCTTCTTGTTACATTGATCCTTTTACCATTATGTAATGCCCTTCTTTGTCTCTTTTGATCTTTGTTGGTTTAAAGTCTATTTTACCAGAGACTAGGATTGCAACTACGGCTTTTTTTTTTGCTCTCCATTTGTGTGGTAAATCTTCCTCCATCACTTTATTTTGAGCCTGTATGTGTCCTTGCATGCGAGTTGGATTTCCTGAATATAGCACTCTGCTGTGTTTTGACTTTTTATACAATTTGCCAGTCTGTGTCTTTTGACTGGGGTATTTAGCCCATTTACATTTAAGGTTAATATCGTTATGTGTGACTTTGATCCTGCCATTTTGATGCTAGCTTGTTGTTTTGCCATTTGGTTGATGCAGTTTCTTCATTGTGTCAATGTTCTTTACCATTTGGTACATTTTTGGAGTGGCTGGTACTGGTTGTTCCTTTCTATGTTTATTGCTTCTTTCAGGAACTCTTGTAAGGCAGGGCTGGTGGTGATGAAATCTCTCAGCAATAGCTTGTTCATAACGAATTTTATTTCTTATTTACTTATGAAGCTTAGTTTGGCTGGATATGCAATTCTAGTTGCAAGTTCTTTTCTTTAAGGATGTTGAATATTGGCCCCCACTCTCTTCTGGCTTGTAGGGTTTCTGCTGAGAGATTCGCTGTGAGTGTGATGGGCTTCCCTTTGTTGGTAACCCGACCCTTCTCTCTGGCTGCCCTTAGCAATTTTTCCTTCATTTCAACCCTGGTGAATCTGATGAGTATGTGCCTTAGGGTTGCTCTTCTTAAGGAATATCTTTGTGGTGTTCTCTGTACTTCCTGGACTTGAATATTGGCATACCTTGCTAGATTGGTGAAGTTCTCCTGGATAATTTTCTGAATAGTGTTTTCTAGCTTGTATTCATTCTCTCTGTCACATTCAGGTACACCCATCAAATGTAGATTAGGTCTTTTCACATAATCCCATATTTCTTGGAAGCTTCATTCATTTCTTTTCACTCTTTTTTCTCTAATTTTGCCTTCTCGTTTTATTTCACTGAGTTGATCTTCAATCTCTGATATCCTTTCTTCTGCTTGGTCAATTTGGCCATTGAAACTTGTGTATGCTTTGTGAAGTTCTCATGTTGTGTTTTTCAGCTACATCAAGTAGCTACATTTATATTCTTCTCTAAGCTGTTTATTCTCATTAGCATTTTGTCTAACCTTTTATCAAGATTCTTAGTTTCTTTGCAATGGGTTAGAACATGTTCTTTTAGCTCAGAGAAGTTTGCTATAACCCACTGTCTGAAGCCTGTTTCTGTCAGTTCATCAGACTCATTCTCCATCCAGCTTTGTTCCCCTGCTGGTGAGGAGTTGTGATTCTTTAGAGAAGGAGAGGTATTCTGGTTTTTGGTGTTTTTGTTCTTTTTGCATTGGTTTCTTCCCATCTTTGTGTATTCATCTACCTGTGGTCTTTGTAGTTGGTGATTTTCGGATGGGGTCTCTGAGTGGACATCCTTTTTGTTGATATTGAAGTAATTTCTTTCTATTTCTTTGTTTTCCTTCTAACAGTCAGGCCCCTCTGCTGTAGGACTGCTAGAGGTCCATTCCAGACCCTGCTTGCCTGGGGATCACCTGCAGGAGCTGCAGAACAGTAAGGGTTGCTGCCAGTTTCTCTTTCAGTTATCTTTGTCCCAGAAGGGTATCCGCCAGACGTCAACCTGAGCTCTCCTTTATGAGGTGTCTCTTTGGATATACAGGGTTCAGGGAGCTACTTGAGGAGAGAATCTCTCCCTTATAGGAGCTCAAATGCTGAGTTGTGAGCTCCATTGTTCTGTTCAGAGCTGCTGGGCAGGTACGTTTAAGTCTGCTGCAGTGGAACTCATAAACACCTTTTTTCCCAGGTGCTCTGTCTTAGAAAGTTGGGGCTTTATTTATAAGTTGTTGACATGCTGCTGCCTTTTTTCAGAGATGCTCTGCCCAGCAACAAGGTAGTCTAGTCACAGTCTGCCAGCAGAGGTGTTACTGAGCTGTTGTGGGCTCTGCCCAGCTGCTGTGTGAACTTCGTGTACCTTGTTTACAGAGGTACAGTTAGAACTGCCTTGGTAATGGCAGACTGCCTTAGTAATAGTGGACTGCCTCAGTAAAGACAAATTGCCTCGATAATGGTGGACTGCCTCTGTAATGGTGGACTGTCTCAGTAATGGCAGACTGTCTTGGTAGTGGTGGACTGCCTTGGTAATTGCTGATGCCCTTCCCCCCACCAAAATGGAACATCCCAGATCCAGCTGCACTTGCTGCGAAACTCTCAATCCAGAGAATTCCAGATTGCTGGTCTTTGTGGGGGATGGAACCTGCTGAGCCAGCTCACCTGGCTCCCTGTTTCAACCCCCTGCTTTTCAGTTGAAAGGGCAGCTCTGTATCCCAGGTGTTCCAGGCGCCTATTGAAACAACTGCCCAGATTTGTGTGAGTTTTTATGAGGAGATCTGCAGCACTGGCTGAAACAGCCATGTTGGAAACTTGTGGGCTTTTCAGCCCTGGAATCTCCTGGCCTGTGGGCAGTAAAAATTTGTTTGGAAATGCAGTGATCACTCACCCTCTGCATTGTTCTTGCTGGGAACTGCACTCCAGAGCTGTTCCTATTTGGCCATCTTGATCTCTAAACAATATTTGAATTCTCTCACATGATTCTTAAAAGACAAGGTTGAAAAATTGCATGAAACCATCTTTTCAGAATTTGAGTAAAGCTGATGAATTTAAGAGTGAAACTGAGGAATAAAGTTGTATTACCATGTTATTAAAAGGTATACCAGTATTCACCTAAAAATTATCAACTTGATTGAATAGACCCTGAAAATGTTACACATTAAAGTCTTTATAAATATTAAAATGTAACGATGTGTCGAGAATGTTCAACAATTGGTTTATTTCCAAAATGGAAACAAATTTTGAACTGAGTAATTTAAACCATTGATAGAGAGAAAAATGATAACACAACTTTGGCTTCTATTTGGCACACATAGCCCGGCCTCAGTTGGGATTCCTGGATTATGGGCTGCTTGCCTCGTATTTGGTGATTTAGAGTGCGCCTGGGAATTTGCATAAATATTTGCACAATGGCAAGCTTCCAAAAATAAAATTTATGTCACATATAGAAATTTAGTTTGAAAGGTGTTGCTTCTACTCATAATATAGATTGATAACCAAATAATCTTAGGATATGCCCCTAAACATTAATATATGTTATTAAGAGCAATTTTATCTAAGTTTATCATCTGAGCTATAGCAATTTAAAATCAACACCTGGAACTGAATTGTTTTGCCACCGTAGTGACTCTCTTACTCCCCTTTTCAAAGTCTTAATGAAAACCTCAATGGTTTAGGCAAAAAGTAAGTATTTTTTCATTGATTTTCAAGTTTCACTTTTACCTGTTATTACCCCTTAAAGTTATTTTAGTTCAAAATAAAGATGAAGATTAGCTCAAGATATGATCTCCTTTCTTTTCTATCACTTCATCATGATGATAGCAGAGAATTCAAAGGGAAATATATTCAGAAAAAAAAATAGGTTAAATAGGGGTAGGAGCCATTATTAGAGAGGAGACGCATAGATAATTTTCCTTTAGAAAAAGCAAATGAATGAGAATGACTTGCTGAATAAAAGAATCTAGAGCAATCTGAAGCCCAGAATACACAGAAGATAAGTCTTGCTATATATGTGGGAATATATCTTTCCAACAGAATCCCTGAGAAGACCTCCTGTTTCCCTTGGCAAATAGGGAGATCAGGAATGAGTGGAGGAGCAGAAAGCAGAGTGATTCACTGAAGTACCTTTTTCCAGAGCAGCTGCTCTGGTCATCTCTCTATCCTTTCTCTCACCCCCTTTACCCAAACCAACTGGCTGTCTTCTGTTTACCCCGAGGCAGGAAATGGACAACTGTTCTCCACAGAAAGTGAACCATCTGTCTCAGAAAAGCTGGGATTTCTAGTGAGGGATATTGGAACCTCAGAGGGAAAACCTCTTTATTTTAGCACAAGAAGGGCTTTCTCCACATCCACACTACCTAAAGGTAAGTTTCCTAAGTCACATTTTCTGTTCACATACACAGAATCCCCAGGCAACCAACCCCTTCAATGGAGAGGACTTGTAGGATCATAGAGCTACCTATGTATTAGAAAAGGGAATTTGTACTAGAGACCTTCATTAATTAGTATCTGTCTTTATTCTATATGTCACAGATAATCATAATCACTAGACAAACATTTATAACAAATAATGTCTAAGATTAATGAAATTTGATGACTTAACATTATGAAAAAATCCAAAATGAATAAGAACACTAACTCCAAAGGTTACAAATAATTCAGGGAAGATCTTTGAAAATTCTAACTAATATCTACAGAGAGATTCTAGAATATATTACAACCACAAAACAAGAAGAGAATGTTATTAAGGAAAAAACTATCTGAAACAATGTAAGATTTTGGGCAATAAAAACAAGATTGACAATATAAGAAGGTCAATAAAGAGTCTGAAAGACAAAGTTTAGGACGTATTTTAGAACTTAGAGCTACACAGGTGAAGAAAAAAAGAAAAAATATAAAAAGTTGAGTACATTCATATAACAAGTATTAAGATAATAAGAATTTCAGGGAAAAATAATGAAAATGAAAGCATAAGAATTACAAAAGTAATGAAAGATTTTGCATTAAGCAAATCTCATAAACCCTCTGAACCTTAGTTTTGTTATCTGTAAAATGAGAATAACATTCCTTTTCATACAGTTTTATTGTTGAGTATTGAATGTAATAATGTAGATAATATAGATTACAGTGCCTATTTAATCAATGCTACTTATGAATATAACTTGTCTAGGTCTTATTTTCTTCCTCTGTAAAATTGGAGACATTAATACGTCACAGTGTTTCTATGAGAATTAAATAATACCTCTATCTCTCGATTGTTATAAAACATACCTGTTATGAAACAGATTCTTTGGAATTCTTCCTCTTTATTTTAGTCCTGCTTATCTTCAAGGTTTTGGTTTTCTACTACTTCTTCTTAGTAAGATATTTGAATTTTGATGCACAGTGCAAAAGCAAACACATCTTTCTAATGATAGTGAATCTCATTTGTTTCACTAAGCAACTATATAACCTTAGGGGCGTGACATACACTCTGTTTCAAGTATCTTTGCGATTATTAAACTGGTATAAAGGTACTTGCCTTATTTAGACAATTATTAAACTGGTATAATTATTAAACTGGTATAATTATTAAACTGGTATAAAGGTACTTTATAAAGACAATTATTAAACTGGTATAATTATTAAACTGGTATAAAGGTACTTGCCTTATTTAGACTTGCCTTATTTAGACTGCACATCCAGTCAGCTTCATCAATAAATGAATGGTGCATTCAGGCAAGAGAGCAGCCTACCCTTGAGCATGAAAAAGATAGAGTGAGTTGCTGTTGACAGTGCAGAACTTAAAGCAGGAACACCCCAAGGTGGATAAGGAGGAAACAAATGGAGAATTGAAGAACTGAGAAATGGCATGGGCTAATTCTGGATATCCATCAACCAAAGTATGATGAAACAAATTACTTAGTGGTGGGCATCCCTGCTCAAGAGAAGAAATAAGCAGCGTGAGGTAGCTGCAGCTGGGAAGTGTTCCTCAGTCTGCTGACCTCAGAGATGATTGCTGCATGTGTTTTGAGCAGAAATTGAACAAACCAATGGTAGTTGTACTGTCCTCCCAACCACTGATCTGGAAGTGTTTATGGTACTTCTCACTCTCTTCCTGGTTTTAGAGTTATAAATAGATGATGTCTCTCTAATATTTGCATTTAGAAATTGCTACCAGATTATAAGCTCTTAAAGACAAAATCTGTATCTAATTTATTTTTGCATTCCTTTCTGTCATTAGCACAGTATCTCTAAGTAGTATGTGGCTGAAGGTAATTGAATAAAATTACCAGTAAAAGGGCAAGCAAAATGAAACATAAAGGTTAATAAAAACATATTTTTTTATATTTTGATATATGTCATTTTTGAAACTATATATATATAATGTATTATTTATGCTATGCCTTTTCTTTTTATTGTACTTTAAGTTCTTTTTTTT
>PVKP010026192.1:0-32773 GCA_004027715.1 Plecturocebus donacophilus | reverse complement strand
AGAAACAGAGTAGATATATTATCAATAAAGGCCTTGTAGCCCAATCCGTTTTCATAGCTCCCTTAACCTTCTCCACCTTCCTCAGACAACACCGTGTTAAAGTCTCATCCGAGGGGCAGGGTGGGGTGGTGGTAAAATCACATAGATAAGAATTCAGCTACCTCATCTATGAGTGGCTCAGGCTTTGGGTCCCTGTTTTCTTGCCAGTTCCTTTCTTCTCTCCATGGCTATTCCCTAGTTAGTGGGTAGGATCCCCCTGGCCCCCATTTTGTGGGTACAACAGCTCTTCCTGCTTCCAGGCATTAATGTGAGAAGAGCTGAGTGCCATTTTCCTAGTTCTCAAAGGCCTGAACTTCATTCCACGTGTGCCATTCTGCTGTAACTCCTACTCAACACTAAGGCTTTGAATGCCCTCTTTCTGGATGGCACAAGGGGATTTCTCATTCTTACTTTCTTAAGGAAGGCAAAATTTATTTAGTTTTTATATCTTTTACATGGCTGATGCAAAAGGGATTCTTTGTTTGCAACAGTTCAGTCCACAAAGTTAACCAAAAGATAGAAAAGTAACAGGTGTTAACAGCATAGGAGATCAAAGGTAGTGCCTGAATGAGAAAGGGTATTTGGCTATTTAACAGAACCAGAAGTGGAAATCAGCCCAAACAGACAGCTGAGGTTCACGAATCCTACCACTGCCTTTGGAAGAAGCAGCAGTATGACAGGTGTACCTTCTCTTACCAGCACCCTCGCTTTCTTCCAGGCTCTTAATTTCTTCTTTTTCTTTTGGTTCTTTTTCTCATATCCTATGACTTAGACATAATCTCTCCAAAAACAGGTAGTTTAGGGAGTTAATTCCTGTATTTTTTCCAGGAATTAAAAAGAGTTTACTAAAATGTGACAGACAAGACTTACAGAGGAATGTGATTACACAAAGGCAGGACGAATCCATGGGCATCCCAAACTGTCAAGATAATGACATCAATAAAAAGCATACTAACACTACTAAGCACTTAGAGTTGTGCTAGACATCCTCCTAGGCCCTTTACACAAATTAACTAATTTACTCCTCACAAAACCTGTGTGAAGAAAGTACTATTATTTCCCCTCATTAAATGAGGCAGCCAAGACACAGAGCCCACGGACACTCAGCAGTAATCTGTAGGGCCTAGACTGGCATCAATGCAGTCTGGCCTCAGGGCCCTATTCTTAACTATTTACTAGGCTATGCTGACTCAAGCCATCTCTGGTTAGATGGCAATAATGGGCTGTGTGCCCTCCAGCACTGTCAGCCCGGCCAGTCTAGAGTTTCTTTGCAGGTCAAAGAAATGAATACACATCCAGGATGCACTGAGGTGAGACACAGGTAACCCGAGTTAGTTCTGGTATTTGTAAGTCAAGAGATCACACAGAGAAATAAATATCCTAGCTTTCAAAATAGTCCCTAGAAGCTCTATATTCATTTCAGCTTGGCGGCCATTACTGAGATTACTGAGCACATCTTTAGGTGACTCTTTTGGAATGTCCTTCAACTCAATTCATCTATTTTTTTATTTTTAATTTTTTAATATATATAATTATAAAAAATTAAAATTCTTTTAAAAAGAGACAGGCTCTCACTATGTTGGCCAGCTTGGTCTTGAACTCTTGGCCTTAAGTAATCTTCTCGCCTCAGCCTCCCAAAGTGCTAAGATTACAGGCATGAGTCAACACACTGAGCAGAAAACGTATTTCTATTCAATATCCCCTTAACTTTCGCAGAAATCTTACAAGCCAGAAGGGACTTGGGTCTTACCTTTAGACTCAAACAGAATAACTGTCAGCTAAGAATTTGGTATCAGCTAAAGTAAGCTTCATAAATGAAATGAGAAATAAAATCTTTTCCAGACAAGCAAACGCTGAGTGGATTTGTCACAACCAGACTAACCCTACAAAAAATGCTAAAAGTTAAGAGTTATATCTTGAAACAAAAAGTCAAAATGCAGCAGAATAAAAACACTTGAAAGCTAAAACTTACATGGCCTATAAGACAATAACACAACAAAGGAGACCAGTTATCTAGTTAACAGTCAGCATGATGACTGGAACAAGTACCTCGCATCTCAGTATTAACATTGAACATAAATAGGCTAAATGCTCCACTTAAAAGATACAGATTGGCAAAGTGGATTAAAAAAAGACAAGCCAAATATCTGCTTTCTTCAAGAGATTCATCTAACACATATAGGAAATCAAATAAACTCAATGTAAAGGGTGAAAAAATGTATTTCATGCAAATGGAAACCAAAAGAAAGCAAGAGTAGCTATTTTTATATCAGAAAGAATAGACTTTAAAGCAACAACAGTAAAAAAGAAAAAAAAAATACAAAAAAGGTCCAACAAGAAGATAATACCCCCTAAATATACATGCACCTAACTCTGGAGCTCCCAGATTCATAAAACAATTACTACTGGACTTAGGAAAAGAAATAGAAACACAATGATAGTACAGGCCTTCAATACTCCACTGACAGTGCTAGACAGATCATCAAAGTAGGAAGTCAACAAAGCACTGGACTTAAACTACACTGTAGAACAAATGAACCTAACAGATGTTTACAAAACTTTCTACCCAAGAACTGCAGAATATACATTCTTCTCAACACATGGTGCGTTCTCCAAAATAGACCGTTTGATAGTCCACAGTCTCAAATTTTTTTTAAAAATTGTATTAAGTATCTTCTCAGACCACAGTGGAATAAAACTAGAAATTAACTACCAAAAGAATCTTAAAAAAATTATACAAATACATGGAAATTAATCTGCTCCAGAGTGATTTTTTGGTTAAAAATAAAATCAAGATGGAAATTTTAAAATTCTTTGAAATGAATGATAATAATGACACAAGCTATCAAAACCTCTGGGATACAGCAAAAGCAGTGCTAAGATGAAAGGTCAGGCGTGGTGGCTCATGCCATAATTCCAGTAACTTTGGGAGGCTGGGGCAGGCAGATCACCTGAGGTCGGGAGTTTGAGATCAGCCTGACCAACATGGAGAAACCTCGTCTCTACTAAAAATACAAAATTTAGCCAGGTGTTGTGGCACATGCCTGGAATTCCAGCTACTGAGGCAGGAGAATCGCTTGAATCCAGGAGGCGGAGGTTGCAGTGAGCCGAGATTGCACCATTGCACTCCAGCCTGGGCAACAAGAACAGAACTCCATCTCAAGAAAAAAAAAGAAAGTTTACAGCACTAAATGCCTATATTTAAAAAATCTGAAAGCTCACAAATTGACAACACCTCAAGGAACTAGAGAAACAAGAACAAATCAAACCTAAAACTAGCAAAAGAAACAAGATCAGAGCAGAACTAAATGAAATTTAAACAAAAAATACAAAAGATCAATGAAACAAAAAGTTAGTTCTTTGAAAAGATAAACAAAATCAATAAACCATTTGATAATTAACCAAGAAAATGAGAGGGACGATTCAGATAAACTCAATTAGAAATGAAAACGAAGTCCAGGTGTGGTGGCTCATGCCTGTAATCCTAATACTTTGGAAGGCTGAGGTAGGTGCATCACCTGAAGTCAAGAGTTTGAGACCATCCTGGCCAACATGGTGAAAGCCCATCTCTGCTAAAAATTCCAGCTACTTGGGAGGCTAAGGCAGGAGAATTGCTTGAACCTGGGAGGTGGAGGTTGCAGTGAGCCAAGATCATGACATGGCACTCCAGCATGAACAACAGAGCAAGACTCTATCTCAAAAAAAAGAAAGAAAGAAAAATGAAGCCCATTACAAGCAACACCACGGAAATACAAAAGATCATTTAAGAATATTATGAACTCTTCTATGCAAAAAAAATCTAGAGGAAATGGATGAATTCCTGGAAACAATCTTCCTAGCTTGAATCAGGAAGAAACAGAAATACTGAAGAGACCAATAACAAGCACTGAGATTAAATCAATAATTTTAAAACTGCCAAAGAGAAAATGAGCCCACCGCCAGATGGATTACAATTGAACTCTACCAGATATTCAAATAAGAACTGATACTAACCCTACTGAAACTATGTCAAAAGATTGGGAAAGAGGGAATCTTCCCTAACTCATTCTATGACAGCTAGTATCACCCTGATACCAAAGCCAGGAAAGGACATAAGAAAGAAAGAAAACTACAGACCAATATACCTAATGAATATAGATGCAAAAATCTTCAACAAAATACCAGCAAACCAAATTGAACAGCACATCAAAATGATAATACCATTTGACCCAGCAATCCCATTACTGGGTATATACCCTAAGGAATATAAATCATTCTATTATAAAGATACATGCAAGTGTATGTTCATTGTAGCACTATTTACAATAGCAAAGACATGGAATCAACCCAAATGCCCATCCATGATAGACTGGATAAAGAAAATGGAGTACATATACACCATGGAATACTAAGCAACCACAAAAAAGAAGGAGATGATGTCCTTTGCAAGGACATGGATGAAGCCGGAAGCCATTATCCTCAGCAAACTAACACAGGAAGAGAAAACAAAACACTGCACATTCTCACTTGTAAGTGGGAGTTGAACAATGAAACCACATGGACACAGGAAGGGGAACAACACACGCTGAGGCCTGTGGGGAGGGAGTAGGGGAAGGGAGCTATTTATCAGGATAAATAGCTAATGCCTGCAGGGCTTAATACCTAGGTGTTGAGTTGATAGGTACAGCAAACCACCATGGCACACTTTTACCTATGTAATAAACCTGTACATCCCACACATATATCTTGGAACTTAAATTTAAAAAAAAAAGATAGTTTGGGTATGGTGGCTCATGCCTGTAATCCTAACACTTTGGGAGGCCAAGGTGGGCAGATTGCCTGAGCTCAGGAGTTTGAGACCAGCCTGGGCCACGTGGTGAAACCCTGTATGTAATAAAAATACAAAAAAATTAGCCGGGCGTGGTGGCTGGTGCCTGTACTCTCAGCTACTCAGGAGGCTGAGGCATGGGAATCATTTGAATCTGGGAGGTGGAAGTTGCAGTGAGTTGAGATCATGGTATTGCACTCCAGCCTGGGTGACAGAATGAGACTCTTTCTCTCAAAAAAAAAAAAGATAATACACCACCATATCAAGAGGCTTTCAATCCAGGAATTCAGGGATGGTTTAACATATATAAGGCAATAAATGTGATACATCACATAAACAGAATTAAATACAAAAACCATATGATTGGCCAGGTGCGGTGGCTCGCACCTGTAATCCCAGCACTTTGAGAGGCCGAGGTGGGAGGATCACGAGGTCAAGAGATCAAGACCATCTTGGCCAACATGGTGAAACACCATCCCTATTAAAAATACAAAAATTAGCTGGGCGTTGTGGTGTGTGCCTATAGTCCCAGCTACTTGTGAGGCTAAGGCAGGAGAATCACTTGAACCCGGGAGGCGCAGGTTGCAGTGAGCCAAGATTGTGCCACTGTACTCCAGCCTGACAACAGAGCAAGACTCTGTCTCAAAAAAAATAAAAAATAAAAATACATATGATCATCTCGATAGATGCAGAAAAAGCATTCCATAAAACCCAGCATCCTTTTATGATAAAAAAAAAACCTTAAAAACTCAGGCACAGAAGGGACATATCTCAGAGTACTAAAAGTCATATATTACAAACCCACAGGCCAACATTATATTGAATGAAGAAAAGGTGAAAGCATTCTCCCTGAGTATTGGAACAAGACAGGGACGCACACTTTCGCCACTTCTATTCAACATACTACTGGAAGTTCTATCCAGAGTAATCAGGCAAGAGAAAGAAATAAAGAGCGTCCAGATTGGAAAAGACAAAGTCAAACTATCATTGTTTGCTGATGATATAATCATTTATCTAGAAAACTCTAAAGACTCCTCCAAAAGACTCCTAGATTTGAAAAATGAATTCAGTTAAGTCTCAGGTCACAAAATCAATGTATACAAATCAGTAGCACTGGTATACACAATCAGTGACGAAGCTGAGAATCAAATCAAGAGCTCAATTCCTTTTACAACAGCTGCAAAAAAACCACCTCAAACCCAGGAATACATTTAACTAAAGAGAGGATAGGTCACTACAAGGAAAGCTACAAAACACCACTGAAAGAAATCACAGATGATACAAGCAAATGTAAACATATCCTGTGCTTATGGATTGCAAGAATCAATATTGTGAAAATGACGATACTGCCTAAAGCAATCTACAAATTCAATGAAATTCCTTTCAAAATACCAACATCATTTTTCACGTGACTAGAAAAAAAAAATCCTAGAGTTCATATGGAACCAAAAAAGAGCCTGAACAGCCAAAGCAATCCTAAGCAAAAAGAACAAATCTGGAGGTATCACGTTACCTGACTTCAAATTATACTGCAAGGCTATAGTTACTAAAACAACATGGTACTGGTATAAAAGTAGATACACAGATCAACGGAACAGAAATAAAAAACTCCAAGCCAAATACAACCAAGTGATCTTTGACAAAACCTACAAAAACATAAATTGGGAAAAGGATATCCTATTTAATAATTGGTGCTGAGAAAACCAGATGGTCAGACGCAGAAGAATGAACCGAATCCCTCTCACCATATACAAAAGTTAATTCAAAGCTCAAAGACTTTAATCTAAGACCTGGAACCATAAAAATTACAGAAAAAAACCCAGGAAAAACTCTTCTGGACATTGGCCTAGGCAAAGAATTTGTGATTAAAACCCTAAAAGCAAATGTGACAAAAACAAGTAAGTGGGACTTAACTAAAAAGCTTCTGCACAGCAACAGAAATAACCACTGGAGTAAACAGACAACTCACAGAATGGGAGAAGATATTTGCAAAGTATTCATACAACAAAGGTCTAATAACCTGAATCGAGGAACTCAAATCAGCAAAAAAAGAATACCATCAAAAAGTGAGCAAATGACATGAGTAGACATTTCTGAAAAGAAAATATACAAATGGCCAACAAACACATGAAAAAATGCTCAACATCACTAATCAGAAAAATGCAAATTAAAACCACAACGAGATACCATCTTACTCCAGCCAAAATGGCCACTAATAAAAAGTCAAAAACCAATAGATATTGGCATGGATGTGGTAAAAAGGGAATGCTTATACACTGTGGGTGAGAATGTAAATTAATATAACCTCCGTGAAAACCAGTATAAAGATTTCTTAAAGAACTAAAAGTAGATCTATCATTCAATCCAGTAGTTCCACCACTGGGTATCTACCCAAAGGAAAAGAAGCCATTAGATCAAAAAGACACCTGCATGTGTATGTTAAATGCAGCACAGTTCACAATTGCAAAGATATGGAACCAATCTAAGTGCCCACTGACCAATAAGTGAATAAAGAAAATGTGGACTATATATACCATGGAATACTAGTCAGTCATAAAAAGAAGAATGAAATAATGTCTTTTGCAGCAAATTGAATGGAGCTGGAGATCAACTCAGGAATGGAAAATCAAACACCGTTACATTCTCACTTATAAGCAGGAGCTAAGCTATGGGTATGCAAAGGTGTACAGCATGGCATAATGGATGACGGAGATTCAGAAAGAGGAGGGTGGGAAGGGGAAGAGGGATATAAAACTATGTATTGGGCACAATGTACACTACACAGGTGACAAGCACACTCAACATCTTAGAATCACCACTATACAATTCATTCACGTACCAAAAACCCTTGTACCCCAAAAGCTATTGAAATTTTAATAATTAAAAAATATATATATCCTTAAAGTTGGTCCTCAATATATCAGGTGTTTGCAAACAACCAGCAGTCAACCTGAACCAAGCCTAGAGAATACAGAGGCAAACTGAAGGTTTGATTACTTTTAGATTATTTTTCCTTCCTTGCTGATAACATGAATCTGATGGCAATTCTAAAAGAAATAGCAAAAAACTCTGAACTATAGGAGTTGATTGGAAAGATGTTGCTTATTGAAATATTTAAGAGCTAGTTTGTTTTATAGCCTCATAACTTCATGGCTATATCTGACAGGTAAGAAATTTTCCCTCGGATTTCTCCTCAATGTAAACATGACTATGAGAATTCCTGGGATGTGACAAACAGGAAAACACTGAGATTAAGAATCAGCTATGACATAAAATACTCTGAATTTGAATCCCAGTTCTGATATTCATTGATCTCTATGCCTCAACTTCCTCACATTTGTAAAATGGGATATTATCAAACCGGTCAGGGTTCAGGCAGGAAAAAAAAGGTACTAAAAACAGTCTAATTGCAAAGAGTTTAATGACGGAAATTTTACAAAGACATGAATAAGGTAAGGAAACTTGCAAGAATTGTTGGGTACTTGGGAGGCTAGAAACAGCAAAGCTATCACCTCCCCTAGGTCTGAAGGGGTAGGAGAGTTATGTGCATTTTTGTTTGTTTGTTTAAGTGTTTTCCAGGAGGAGGATTAATTGCCAGAATTCAGCAAGAATTTAACTGCAACGACAGCTGTAAGAGAGAGAGGGCCACCCTATGGGAGCTGTGGCTTTCAGCAGAGTAACATAGCACCACCAACCACTCAGAGCCTGAAGTCTTGGATCAAAGACTTAAATCCAAGACCTAAAACCTTAAAAGTTTTATAAGAAAACCCAGGAAAAATTCTTCTGGACACTGGCCTAGGCAAAGAATTTATGACTAAGACCCTAAAAGCAAATGTGTCAAAAACAAATAAACAGAATCTAACTAAACCAAAAAGCATCTGCAAAAAGCAAAAAGGCCGGTGGATTACCCGAGGTCAGGAGTTCGAGACCAGCCTGGCCAACATGGTGAAACCACGTCTCTACTCAAAATACAAAAATTAGCTGGGCGTGGTGGCACACACCTGTAATCCCAACTACTGGGGAGGCTGAGGCACGAGAATCACTTGAACCTGGGAGGCAGAGGATGCAGTGAGCCAACATCGTGCCAATGAACTCCAGCCTGGGCAACAGAGCAAGACTCCATCTCAAAAAAAAAAAAGAAAAAGAAAAAGAAAGAAATCAACCAGTCTGAATTTGATTAAAGCCATAAATCTTCTCTAATGTCATTGAATTTCCTTAATTTGATTATTATCTATAATAATTATATTATGAATATAGTTAATTCCATTTGGGAGATAACATAAGTTTAAATGGCTCAACCCAACATGAGTATGTCTACTTTTAATTTCCACTAAAATCAATATAAAAAGACTATTTGGAATCACCACACATTCCAGGAACTGCTGCCACTGAGGAGATTGCCTGAGCAATAAGAGAAACAAAAATAGTAAGACTGGCTTTTTTTTTTTTTTTTTTTTGGAGTCAGAGTTTTGTTTTTGTTGCTTAGGCTCGAGTGCAATGGTGTGCCATTGGCTCACTGCAACCTCCAACTCCCAGGTTTAAGCAATTATCTTGCCTCAGCCTCCTAAGTAGCTGGGATTACAGGCACCTACCACCATGCCCAACTAATTTTTGTATTTTCAGTAGAGACAGGGTTTTGCTATGTTGGCCAGGCTGGTCTTGAACTCCTGACCTCAGGTGATCCACCCACCTCAACCTCCCAAAGTGCTGGGATTACCGGCGTGAGCCACAGCAGTTGGCCCAGACTGGCATTCTTAAATTTCTCTCACAACTACAAAGCATGTCAAACAAAGCAGGCCAAACAGACTAGTGCCCATCTGTGCACATGCCACACCTACTGTACCAATTCATACAATAAAATACAAGGAAAGTAAAGTTCAGTAACACTCCCAGGGAGAAAAATGTTTACCAAATTAAACTGTATATTTTATGTTAAAATATGAAACATATTTAGGAGGGTGGGGAAAAATAGGAAACATATTTTATAGTTTTATATTTATAAAGTAACCAAATTAATGTATTTTAAAAGTTAAATCTCACATAGTGGGCCAGACGTGGTGGCTCACAACTGTAATCTCACACTTTGGGAGGCTCAGGCGGGTGCATTACCTGAGGTCAGGAATTAAAGACCAGCATGGCCAACCTGGTGAAACCCTGTCTTTACTAAAAATACAAAAAATTAGCTGGGTGTGGTGGCAGACACCTGTAATCCCAGCTACTTGGGAGGCTGAGGCAGGAGAATCGCTTGAACCCAGGAGGCAGATGTTGCAGTGAGGCAGAGGTTGCAGTGAGCTGGAGGCTGCATGAGCCAAGATGACGCCATTGCACTCCAGAGCAATAAGAGTGAAACTCTGTCTCAAAAGAAAACAAAAAAACAAAAACAAAAAAACTCACATAGCAATGCATATCATAAGAACAATATAGGAGAGTGTAATACATTTAAAAATTTAAATAATATAGAACTATAGAGTGAGAAGTAAGTTCTCCTTCCTATTACCCAACCAAATGCTACGCTCATCTACAGTAGAAATCCTCACTAACAGTTTACTGTCATTTTAAGACTATTTCCTAAATTTTTACATATATATGTACATATTATGTTAAAATATTCATGAATCATTGCATATATATTTTTCTGTAGATAATCTTCTCACTTAACAGATCTTGGACATATTCTTAAATAATTAAATATAGAGCTACCTCATTCTTTTAAAAGTCTGCATCGTATTCCTAACATAAATATTTTATTTATGATTTATTTGAACTACTCCCCAATCGCTAGGCATTTAGGTTAACTTGAATTTTTCTACTCACCACAATTATTTTCATGAATTCTTCATAATGTACATAGTTCATATTTCCCCCCATTTACAGTTAACTCATTCCTGATACAGCTTTGCTGACTTTTATTCGAGCTCATCTTCCACTGAGTTGGCACCGCGGTGTAGCATGAGATGGCTATGTACCTTTTTTGTTTAAGTGGTTGTGAATTTTTTGATCCCTTCCATTGAGAGGTGTGCCCCTCTCCTTGAATCTGGGGAGACTTGCAATAGCTTCTACTAATAAAGAGGGGCAGAAATGCTGCTATCTGACTTCCAAAGCTGAGTTATAAAAATCCACACAGCTTCCACGCAGTCTCTTGGAACATTTGTTCTGTGGGGATGCTCACTCTTGGAACCCCCCGACTTGGGAAGCCAGCTGCCGTGCTGCGGGAAGCCTGAGCACCAGGAAGTCAACCCGCAGATGCTCTGGTAAACAGCCCCAGATGAGTCTAGCCTTCAAGTCATTCCTGCCCAGGTACCAGTCATATAGGTGAAGCTTCCAGATGATTCCAGCCCCCAGCAGTTTGAGTCTTCCCAGCTGAAGTTTGTTAATTGGTCCAGTAAATAGAGCAGAGACAAGTCATTCCTACTGTGTCCTGTCTGGATTCCTGACCCAAAGAATCAGGGTCATTAATGTGCAAATAAGACACTGGTGATTTCATTCCACTAAGTTTTGGGGTAATTTGTCGCAGAGCACTATGTAACTGGAACCACGTATATAGGTCCGTCTGCCTAATTCAGGGAGGTAACATTTTTCACACCTCAAATCCTATTACTTCCAGCTCTAAAGACACGTCCAAGGCCTCCGAGGAGTGGACTAGGACCTCAAATCAGTCTTGAAATCACTGGAACTCCTGTCCCTACACACAGGCTAGAGATTTCTACTCTCTCTACCTAGAGGGATGCTGTGAGAAAACTTAAAAACGTCCTAAATCCTATACAAATGAAACAGTCGTGTGTGTGTGTGTGTGTGTGTGTGTGTCCTTTTCATTCAGTTAGAGCAAAAATACTCAAATGCAAATCCTCAGTGAACTTGGGATTTAAGGTTTGGGCAGGATCTCTGGACTTCAATTCTCCCACAAAGACTTTCACAGATTGATGTTCTTCTAATTTCAAAGAATTACGAATGGCACAAGTTTACTTTAACACCTTTCATCGAGGTGATGGGAATGTTAGCTAATTTTAACATATATTTTTAAAAAGAAAAAAGAAAGGAATAAAAACTAGAAAGAAAAATGCCTTAAGTACCGAAATTCACTTGGTGCCCAATGCTGCACCCCACTCCTCCCTTCCCAGGTACCCAGCAGACCCACAGCAACAAAGCTTCAGGGTAACAAGGGCAGTGCCGAGCTAGGAAAAAAGGTGTCTGGCTATCCATTATCCTGCAGAGCTGGGCAAGCAGAAAGGTAAGCCAAAGCCCTCTAGGGGCTGATTTTCCTCGGTGAGTCTCCACTCAAACCATACCCAGGGAGCCACCAAATAGCTCAGAGTCTAACAGTCCAATCTGCTGCCTCTCTGGGGCTGGTTTACTCCTTCAGTGCCCATTCAGCAGGTGCGGCCATCTGTCTCATGCTGTCCTGTAAAACTGCTCCCCTCAGTGCTAGGTAAGGCGTTGCAGGCATTGGTCTTCTCACTGCTTGACAGCCTGCCAGGCTGCAGATGGACTCAGGTGGTCACCTCCAGCGCACAGAAGGGTCTGTGAAGCAGCCCTGCACACGACAGATTGCTGAAAGCTTACGCTGCCCTCGTTCAGAGCCTTTCATCATCCTCCTGGACATATATGTCAGCTTTTCTTTTGCTGTTGAGAACCGGTCCTTAGCAGAGCCTCACTACTAAGTGTGGCCTGGAGACCTGCAGATCCGGCATCACCTGGGAGCTTGTTACACATGCAGAGTCTCAGGGCCCAGCCCAGACCTGTGGGAACAGAATCTGCAATTTCACCAAATCCTCACATGAAACACACACATTCAAGTGTGGGAAGCGCTGTTCTAGAAAACCTTCATTTCAAACGCAACGTTTCTGTCCGAATAAAACCTAGGATGCTAGTCACCGTAGAAATGCTGAAAAAATAGTTTTAAGTTGTGGGAACCAGCATAATCCTATTCCCAGCAGAAAGACCTCATTATTCATGCACTCTTGCAAGAGGAGGGGGGAGAGCTCAGCTCACTTTATTTCAAAGCCAAATCCAAGAGCATGAAAGTGTGGGTATTTCATTTTAAATCACCACCCACGGTCACAAACACTAATTGGTCCAGTAGATGGTATTATAAAAGCTTAAGGTGGGAGCTTGGCCAGGCAGCACACATCTGCACAAAAAGAAATGTCCGGAAAACAATTTTGTTTCTTTACCTATAACAGTGTTTCTCAACCGGGGACATGTGGCCGTGTCTGGAGATATGTCATGCTGTCACAAATGAAGGGACTGCAACTGAAATTGAGCATGCCAGGGACAATGCTAAACATCTTATGATGCACAAGCCAGCATCCCACACCCAAGAACTGTCCAATCCTACATGTTAGTGCTGAGGCTAAGAAACCCTGACCTGTATACAGGATTAATTCTAATGTTATTTTCCTTTTCTTTCTTTTTTTTTTTTTGTGATGGAGTCTCACTCTGTTGCCCAGGCGGGAGTGCAGTGGCACAATCTCGGCTCACTGCAACCTCCACCTCCTGGGTTCAAGTGATTCTCCTGCCTCAGCCTCACAAGTAGCTGGGACTACAGGCACGCACCACCACACCCAACTAATTTTTGTATTTGTAGTAGAGATGGGGTTTCACCATTTTGATCAGGCTGGTCTCGAACTCCTGATCTTGTGATCCGCCCGCCTCAGCCTCCCAAAGTGCTGGGATTACAGGCATGAGCCACCATGCCCCGCCTCTAATGTTATTTTCTCTTCCCTCTCAGTGCCCACCACCCACTACATACTGATCACTCCACTATGCAACTCATTGTTCAGTAAAGTCCTGCGCATGCATGCGCGTGCGCACACACACACGCGCATGCACACACACACACACACACACACTCCCTCCCTCCCTCCATGGTTTTTCCCCAGCTTGGCTCAGAGAAGAGCCAGCCATTGAATGTCTGACAGCCAGGGATGGAGGGGCAGGGGCCCTGTCCTTTCATCAAGAAGGGCCCCTACTTGTCCTTCCTCATTATCCATGCAGCACAGGCCTTAGGTTACCTATTATAAAATCATGGGCTGTGAGAGCTGGAAGGGGCCTTAGTGATCCTCTCGTCCAGCGCCCTTCGTGTATTAAAGGGGCTGCTTCCCAGCAGACTCAGCACATAGACCAGTTCCTTTACAACACAAAGAAAAAGGAGCCAGGACTCATAAGGAATGCAAAGAAAAAGAACAATGGCACAAGCCCCAGTGTTTGAAGAGCCTGAGCAACTGCTGAATGGTGATGTTCTATTTTTAGCTCAACTTTCCTGAAAAGGAACCCCTGCTTCCCCTTTTCTGGAATGCTGTGGCATCCTCTCCAATTGTTTGGTTTTCCTTCTGCTCCAAAGGTTGCTATAAAGACTGTCTAGGAAAGTGAATCTCACTGCACAGACCCATTCTTATGTGCAGGGTGACCATAAGTCCTGGCACAATTTATATGGTTGCCTTGAAAAAACTAATAGAATCCCTCTTTCCTAGGTGTCTAGGTTTGGATGATGATTTATACTGTAACCTTTCTTCTGGGGCACGCTGTTCCCAGGGAGAACAAAGCTACAGGCCTGGCATGCATTTGCAGAGCACATTAAGCCACAGACCTTAACGTGAAACTGATGTGCAATTATGTCTAATTTGGCCCTTGCTGGTGATGTGCCAGCTGACCGAAATTCTGCTCACTGAAAATGACGGGATGCCGACGAAGGAAAATCCAGAACTGCGCAAACACATTCTAATCCTGTTGACTTGAGAGCGTCAAGAGTGAGGATATTGGCACAGACCATGGGAAAACCTGCTCTGAAACTGATCCATGAAGTTAGTACCCAGGAATTGCCACTTCAAACTGAGTCTATCCTTCAATTTCTAGCTCCAGCATGCACGAACAACTCACATTTCTGTGTGGTACGCATGATCCATGAGGCACGAGGGGTGTTATGGAGCTCAAAGGCTCAGGTAAAATGTAACCCAAAAGCAAGGCCAGCAAGTTGATCATTGGCAATTCATCCCATCAATAATGCCAACCTGGGACCTATTAGCCCACACCAGTCAAATCCAAGCAGATGAAAACTCCATCTCTCATAATCAGAATGAATAATATAAGAACTAATGTGGGCCAGAGGTGGTGGCTCACACCTGTAATCCCAGTACTTGGGAGGCGGAAGTGGGAGGATCTCCTGAAGTCAGGAGTTTGAGACCAGTCTGGCCAACATGGTAAAACCCCATCTCTACTAATAATACAAAAATTGGCTGGGCATGGTGACACACGCCTGTAATCCAAGCTACTCCAGAGGCTGAGGCAGGAGAATCACTTGAACCTGGGGGGTGGAGGTTGCAGTGAGCCGCGATCACACCACTGCACTCCAGCCTGGGTGACGAGAGCAAAACTCTGTCTCAAAAAAACAACAAAAAAAACTAACGTATTTTTTTCTTTTGCTTATAATACTTACAAGTCTCTCGGAAAAATGAAGACTACAGAACAGGAAACATCATTCTATCTAAAACAACTGTTAACAATTTGACACATTTCCTTCCAGTCCTTTCCCCATATTTAGGTTCTAACTTCCCTACAGTGTATCTTGCCTTTTTGCTTCATGAATAAGCATTTCTCCGTGTCATTATAAACCAATCAGTTTATTTTGTGTCTGTGGTTCTCCAATGGCAACATTTACAGCTGTTTGCTATTCAGACTTCAAAAGTTTATGTATTACAGAAGGTAGTAAATAAAGAGGATGGAGAAGAAGGAAACCAAGCAATAAAATTTTAATGAAGACTGTCTCCCAGAATAGTCTTGGTCACCAGTGTTCTGAGTGTTGAACTCATATCCTCAGTTCTGCTGGAACCACTAGAGAGGGCAGACCCCCACCCCCCCGCACCCACCCCTGCCGCCATGACTTCACTGAGCGAGCACAGGCTCCAGATGGATTAAGCAAATGCAAGGGAACAAACAGCAAGAAAGGCATGGGCTTAGTGTCCCGAAGGAGATAAAGAAAGCTGAAGAGGCAGGAGCAGGAAAGGTCCGACTGTGGGTGCCTCCTCAGTGCCTATAGAATCCTTGCCACCCATGGCAGTCAAAATGCTCCATGTACTGTGCTCTCCTGTCCCTAATCAATCCTGCATGCATGCATGCATGAAGGCCAGGCCTGGGCACAGCCTGTGTTCTCTTTTTTTTTTTGAGACAAAGTCTCGCTTTGTTGCCAGGTGCCAGGCTGGAGTGCAGTGGGGTGATCTCGGCTCACTGCAACCTCCGCCTCCCAGGTTCAAGCAATTCTCCTGCCTCAGCCTCCCAAGTAGCTGGGATTACAGGCGCCTACCACCATGCCTGGCTAATTTTTATATTTTTAGTAGAGACAGGGTTTCACCATCTTGGCCAGGCTGGTCTCGAACTCCTGACCTCGTGATCTGCCTGCCTCGGCCTCCCAAAGTGCTGGGATTACAGGTGTGAGCCACTGCACCGGACCCTGCCTGGCTCCTCTTCACAGAATACTTCCTCCTCCTCTCACTGGGCACTCTGTGAGAGTGCTTATATTTGCTGTTCCATTTTGTCCTAATAATGCCATCAGGCAGGTACTATAATTTCATTACTTCAGGTCACAGGAGAGGAAATCAGAGCTAAGTGTTAGCAAATGACAGAGCCAGAGCCCAGCTCTGGGCCACTGTGCCATGTCGCCTACAGGCAGCTCCCTGAGGGCAGAGAGCAGCCCAACCGCTCACTCATCCAATGAACACTATAATTATATCTCATGTCCTTCCTAAAAATATGTGAGGGGTTTACAAAGATAGATCTGTTAGGGCCAGGCACGGTGGCTCATGCCTAAAATCCCGGCACTTTGGGAGGCCAAGGCGGGTGGATCACCTGAGGTCAGGAGTTCGAGAGCAGCCTGACCAACATGGAGAAACCCTGCTTTTACTAAAAAATACAAAATTAGCCAGGCATGGTGGCGCATGTCTGTAATCCCAGCTACTTGGGAGGCTGAGACAGGAGAATCAGTTGAAACAGGGAGGAGTTCATAGTGAGCCGAGATGGTGCCATTGCACTCCAGCCTGGGCAATGAGTGAAATGCCATCTCAAAAAAACACTCTTTCATTATAGAATATCACAAGAAAAATTTTAAAAAATAAAATAAAAAGAAACTACAAAACAAAGATCTGTTAGGGGAAAAAAAGGTTTATAAATATAAAGAAATTTTAAAATTGAGTAAAGGGAAAATAAGACAAGTACAATGAAGGGAGAGGGGGATAAACACACTGAAAACAATGTTTAAGCCCCTCGCAAATGCTACAGTTCAGTCTCAAATTCGGGTCTCTGTTTTTGACTAGCCAAGGCAAAAAAACAGAAAGTGGATATTCATACTTGAGTTATAGATTTATTTCAGAAAGTCCTGTTGCCATAGAAATTATGTTAAGAACAATATATGTCTCTGCCATCCTGCCTGATTAAAGAGCTTCTAAATGAGCCCATTTTCTGTTTAAATGTTGGCTAAACCTAAAGGTGGTACAATATAAACTTGGTAGAAAACTGCTCTATAGAATCCTCTATAAAGGATTCCACACTCCCCAGTTTCCCTATTCAGAATGTGAATACACTTTAAGTCACTGACAGACTGTGACCTTCAAATGATTAAGTCAAATTAATGTGATTAATTCAAATTATCATCATGAGTTACTTTCTTCTAAACAGTGATACTCTTACTGTGCCCTCTCTCACTAGGCTGATGCCCACCATGGCTTAATGTGCCTTTCGATGCTTCTAAATCCCTTCTTGCATATCTGCTATTTCTGCACTCTTCCCACTCTTTCTTTTTTCATCTGTTTTTGTGATGACTTCTCAGCTTTGATGATGACCAAGCACCATTCTTTTTTAAAGATGGAGTCTCGCTCTGTTGCCCAGGATAGAGTGCAGTGCCAGGATCTCGGCTCACTGCAACATCCGCCTCCTGGGTTCAGCAATTCTCCTGCCCCAGCCTCCCGAGTAGCTGGGATTATAGGCACCCGCCACCTTGCCTGGCTAATTTTTGTATTTTTAGTAGAGACAGGGTTTCACCATCTTGGCCAGGCTGGTTTCAAACTCCTGACCTCGTGATCCATCTGCCTCGGACTCCCAAAGTGCTGGGATTACAGGTGTGAGCCACTTAGCCCAGCTGACCAAGCACCATTTTAATAGCAGTCATCAGCCAACCCCACTAACTCACAGCTTCTTCCCTGGCAATGCACATCACTGTTCATGATTAGACAGTTACCGCACCAAAAAATTTAGAATGTCTAAAATTCTTCCTTTTCCCATATTTAATGGCTATACTGAGTTGATCGTTGTTAATTTTTTTATGGCAGGAACAAACAGGAAATGAATAAAATGGATAAATTCTTTACTCAGAAGACAGAGTACCAGATACCTAAAAGCTGTCATTCTAGCTTGTCTTCAAAAGCCTGGCACAGCATTGCCTGGTTCATTCTGCCACTTACTAGATGTACCTTGGCAAGTTACTTAATGTTTCTGTACCTCAGTTTTCCCATCTATAAAATGGGAATAACATTACCAACCTCAGAGTTTAGTTACAAGGATTAACTTGGACAAATCCTACAAAGTGCTTAAAACAGCACCTGGCATATAGAAGCATTATATGTGTTTGCTATTATCTGCACCATTTGAGATTAAGCTGACAGAAAGTGTGGAAGCCAGACCCCACTTCTTAGAGCTGTGGGCACATGCCTTCTTCTCATAGACCTGTCATCTCCTACTAGGCATGAAGCACAATCCCCCCAGATTGCACAAGGGAGCCAGAGACAGACCAGAAACCCAGGGTTAAGATCAGGATTTTCCACCAAAGTAGGATTGTCTGAGTTTCCATGTTTACTAGGCTCTCAACATTTTCTCATGTTAAATAATCCTGGGAACTCCACATGTAGTACTTAGCACAAGCTCCAAACTAATCATTAAGAGGCAACCATTGGTTATGCGGAGTTAATTGTTGTAACAATCATTGGTTACATGGAGTTAAACTGTTGTTTTTATAATTCTTGGCTAATTTCCAATGAAGGAGTGAAGAATGATTAGCCTTCAAAAACAGCCACCTGCCGAGTCCTGGATCCACCTCAGTCAAAGCATAACAAAGTCACTCCTCGGAACACACTTGCTTAATCTGGACCCCGTGGCCTCAGCAATCTATAAAAATTACCAACACTAGCCCTTAGGAAATACAAAATTTCTGCTTACTTTAAGGCCACAATTATTCTAGAGCTCTCATATGCCCCTGCCACCTTTTGCTTCAGTTAAGAACCACCATTCTAGAGGCCCCAGGCCAGTTTCGTCTCAAGGCAGTCAAATAGATGCCAACTCCTGTAAAGGGGTAATAACTCATTTAAAAATACCAGCTTCTGGTGCATTGGGATTGTCTGAACACCTTTAAAGTCAATGGGAAACATTATATGAATAGCTTGCACTGAATGAATGCTTTCTATGTGGCACCAAGCACATAGATTAGCTTATGCCATTCTGATTGCCATTGTTTTCTCCATTTTATAGCTAAACAACATGAGCGAGGGAAGTTAAGACCTTACTCAAGATCACACAGCTAACATTAGGATAAGCCAGGTTAACAAAACAATATTCTATTTTGAAAATCCCATATGCTCCAAGAAGCAGCCTGTTACTTCATTTTATACTATTTACAGAGGCCAAAGGCAACTTGTTGTCTGTGCACTATTTAAGTCACCAATCAAAAACTTTAAATATTCTAAAAAGTTATGTTTAATGTAAATGAAAAACTATAACCCTTGTCCTGCATAGCTGAGGTCACACCTGAGGTCACCAAGAAGTAAATTTTGCCATGCTAGATTTTTTTGAGACAGAGTCTCACATTGTCACCCAGGCTCGAGTGCAGTGACACTATCATGGCTCACTGTAGCCTCAACTTCCCGGCCTCAAGTGATCCTCCCATCTCAGCCTCCCAAGTAGCTGGGACTACAAGCACACACCACTACGCCCAGCTTATTTTTGTATTTTTTTTTTTGGTAGAGACCGGGTTTTGCCATGTTGCCCAGGCTGATCTCCAACTCCTGGCCTCAAGCGATCCTCCTGTTTCAGCCTCCCAAAGTGCTGGGATCACAGGCATGAGCCATTGCACCCAGCCACCACAGCTAGGCTTTATACCTATTGCTCTTTATCTCTTGTGAAGAAAAGATGAATTTACACATGACCTCCCAGGAGGTAATCCAAACAGGAGCCTAAAGGGTGGCATTCTAACTGGGTTCTTCCTTCAAGTCACAGATACTTCATTCTTCAAAGTGTTCTTCAATTCACTCCATTAAAAAGTGATAGATATATGATTCCTTAAAAAATTAAACAGAATTACCACATGATCTGGCAATCCCACTTCTGGGTATATACCCAAAATTAAAGCAAAGGCTCAAACAGATATTTGTATACCTGTGTTCCCAGTAGCAGCACTGACGATAGCCAAAAGGTGGAAATAACCCAAGTATCAATCAGCGAATGAATGGCTAAATAAAATGTGGCCTGTACATATAATGGGATATTATTTAGCCTTAAAAAAGAAGTATGGACACATGTTACAACATGGTTGAACCCTGAAGACATGCTAAGTAAAATAAGCCAGAGATCAAAGAACAAATACTGTATATGTCCCTTTATATGAGGTACCTGGAGCAGTCAATTTCATAGAAATGGAAAGTAGAATGGTGGTGGCCTGGTGCTGGCAGGAGAGAGAATGGGAGTTATTACTTAATGTATATGGAGTTTCAGTTTGAGAAGATAAAACAGTTCCAGAGTCAGATCATGGTGATGGTTACACAACAGTGTGAATGTACTTAATGTACAAAACTGTCCACTGAAAAATGGTTAGAATAATTTTATGTGTATTTTATCACAACAAAACACATACAAATAGAGTGGATTTAATTAATTCAATGACTTTCCAAACTTGGCTGCATATTGGAATCTCCTAGGGAGGTTTTTAAAAATAACTATTCATCACCAGTAGTGGGAGGTTGGACACTGTGGCCCCTGATGTGATGCACCTGGCAGAAACTGGCCTGGACTCCTCAGGGGATTCACGGTCATTGCACTGAGAGGATGGTGGGACCACTGTTCCAGTCTGGGGAAGGCCTTGAGGCATAACAGCCAAAGGCAATGCGAGAAACTTACTTGGATCCTAAAACATGGCTATAAAGCAAAGCAGGGGAAATCGTAGTGTGGAATTTATATTGAACAATGGAACTGAACATACAGTAATGGCAACACTGAGGATGAGGCTGGAGAGAAGAATGCCCTTCTCAGTATGTGAGATGTGTGCTGAAGGATTTAGGGGTGAGCTATCCCAATGCCTGTAGATGGAATGGCATGGCAAGATGTTAACAGGTGGTAAAGCTAAGTGAAGGGAATGGATGTTCATTGTAACCTCCTTCTTTGAGGTTTTGAGAGCTTGAAAATGTTTAAAATGCAAACAAAATAGAAAAACAAAGCAAAGTAACACCCTAGTGAGGACAGGCATGGTGGCTCACACCTGTAATCTCAGCACTTTGGGAGGCCGAAGTAGGGGGATCACTTGAGGTCAGGAGTTCGTGACCAGCCTGGCCAACATGGTGAAACCCAGTATCTACTAAAAATACAAAAAAGTAGCTGAGCGTGGTGGCATGTGCCTATAATCCCAGCTACTTAGGAGGCTGAGGCAGGAGAATCGCTTGAACCTGGGAGGCAGAGGTTGCAGTGAGCTGAGATCATGTCACTGCACTCCAACTTGAGCAACAGAGTGAGTCTGCATTTCAAACAACAAAACAAAACAACCTTAGTGAGACTCTGTCTTAACCAAAAAATATTTTTTTAATTAGCCAAGTGTGGTGTGTATACCTGTAGTCCTAGCTACTTGGGAGCATAGCTTGAGCCCAGGAGTTCAAGGGTAAAGTGAGCTAAGATCATGCCAATGTACTCCAGCCTGGGAAACAAAGCCAGACCCTGTCAAATAAATAAATAAATAAACAAACATATTAAAATAAAGACATCTATGCCAGAATTCTATCCCCAAATAAACAGAGGATATGGTGATCATATCCAGGGAACATGCATTTTCTTGGTAAAGCTCTCCTGGAGTAGCCAGGTTGACAACTATGACTTAAATGATATCTAATCCAAGACAGGATATTATGCTGGCGTGGATAATAGTCAAGGACGTGCAATTGACCTAGGAGGCTGGCCTGCTTTTGACATCCAGCAGCCCTAGGAAACCTTCTCAAGCCTTAAGTGACCCCAGCCAACTATCTTCCACACTCCCCCACCCCTACTTTTCCTAAGAATAAGCCATAAGCTTTATAAAGAAACGATCTCTGTCAACAGATTAGGAGATAGAATTGCCTTCCCAAGCTTTATTCTCCAGTATTGAAAATACAGATGCCCCCTCCCTAGCACAGTAGTTTCCCTTGATGAAATATTCTCCTACAGCATGGGTCTCAAAAAAACTACTCTTAAAGTCTTTTAATTTAGAGATTTTTTTTTCTTTTTGAGATGGAGTCTCACTCTGTCACCCAGGCTGGAGTGCAGTGGCATGATCACAACTCACTGCAGCCTTGACTTCCTGTGCCCAGGCGATCCTCCTGGGTCAGCCTCCTGAGTAGCTGAGAGCACAGGCTCATGCCACCATGCTCAGCTAATTTTTAATTTTTTTAATAGAAACAGAGTCTCCTGACATTGCCCAGGTTGGCCTCAAACACCTTGGCTCAAGAAATCCTCCCATCTGCCTCCCAAAGTGCTGGAATTACAAGCATGAGCCACCGTGTCCAGCCTCAATTCAGAGATTCTTACTATTAACTTGTATTTTCAAAATTCACACTTCCTAGTAAAAGATATGCTAAGATGGACAAGGAAGAATCTGGCTAGAAATCATGTATTAGGATTCAGAAAAGTTACATCTCAAAGATATTGCTACCAAAATGCAAAAGGTTGCCTTTCAAGTTGGAAGAGAAAGGAAAATCTGATTTTTCTTTCTTTTTTTTTTTTTTTTGAGATGGTGTCTCACTCTGTTGCCCAGGCTGGAGTGCAATGGCACAGTCTCGGTTCAGTGGAAACTCTGCCTCCAGGGTTCAAGTGATTTTCCTGTTTCAGCCTCTGGAATAGGTGGGATTACAGGCGCCCGCCACCACACCTGGGTAAGTTTTGTATTTTTAGTAGAGACAGGCTTTCACCATGTTGGCCAGGCTGGTCTCGAACTCCCGACCTTATGATCCGCCTGCCTTAGCCTCCCAAAGTGCTGGGATTACAGGGGTGAGCCACTGCTCCTGGCCAGGAAAATCTCATTTCAAACCTCCTTTCAAAAAAAAGCACATATAGCCAGGCATGATGGCAAACACCTGTAATCCCATCACTTTAGGAGACTGAAGGAAACAGATCACTTGAGCTCAGGAGTTCAAGACCAGCCTGGGCAAGATCGTGAAACCCCATCTCCTGCTAAAAATACAAAAATTAGCTGGGCGTGGTGGCGCACACCTGCAATCCCAGCTATTTGGGAGACTGAGGCGGAAGAATGGCTCAAGCCCGGGAAGCGGAAGTTGCAGTGAGCCAAGATTGCACCACTGCACTGCAGCCTGGGTAGCAGAGCCAGACCCTGTCTCAAATAATAAATAAATAGGCCAGGCATGCTGACTCATGCCTGTAATCCCAGCACTTTGGGAGGCTGAGGTGGGTGGATCACTTGAGGTCAGGAGTTTGAAACTGGCCTGATCAACATGGGGAAAACTTGTCTCTACTAAAAATACAAATATCAGCTGGGTGTGGTAGCAGATGACTGTGATCTCAGCTATTCGGGAAACTGAGGTAGGAGAATCACTTGAACCCAGGAGGCGGAGGTCGCAGTAAGTTGAAATCCCACCACCACAATCCAGCCTGGGTGACAGAGCAAGACTTCATCTCAAAAATAAATAAATAAATAAATAATAAATAATTTTAAAGCAGAAGTCACAAAGCTAAGGTAGCACTGCCTTTGAGGTAACGATTAAATGATAAACCCTTTTCAACACTAGTAAGACTACACCAAAGAATTACTCAAATAAGTGGCAAATCCCTCCCCACCATAGATGCACACACACTTCAACAATTTTCAGAGCAATCTCCCATACCTCATCCTCTTTTGAGGTAGGGTAAACATAAACTTATTTTTCAAATGTAAAAAGCAGCTCAGACCAGCCTGGGCAACAAAGCAAGACTGTCTCTACAAAAATAATTTTTTAAATTAGCTAGGTATGGTGGTGCATGCCTGTCATCCCATCTACTCAGGAGGCTGAGGTAGGAGGATCACTTGAGCCCAGGAGGTTGAGGCTCCAGTGGGCTGTGATGATGCCACTGCACTCCAGCCTGGGGGACAGAGTAAGATCCCCGTCTCCAAAAATAAAAAAGAGCTCAAAGAAGTTATATGCAATGTCACGCAGTGAGTGGCATCTCAGTCTAGGTCCTCAGATGCAGGTCTTGCTATCGCAGTGCTTCTCGTCTCTCACTGGTCTAGGGTGCCAGTACTTCCATAGCTACCTCCGTTTTACAGCATAATGCTGAGGCCAGTGGCACCTTCCAAGAGGCTAAACAAGACTAATCTATCTTGCTTCGCCTGCACATTGCTCACAAATGTTTTCTTTCCAATTTGAGTGACTAAGGTAGCAAGTGCATTCTCCAGCTGAAAGACACTCCAAAGCTTCCTATTATTTTATAAAGGCTGTGGTCACATTTGACCCCTGAAGGCATTTGGTCATAAACCCTAAGTAAATTCTATCTTATAAATGCCACCTAGCAACTCCTGTTGAATGAGGGAATGGTCATGAGTGGTTCACCTCTTCATAGGCTCTTCGGAGTTCACTTTGTGAGTCAAGAGAACAATCCACTTTTATGTCACAACCTTTATTTGCCCATGGACACTAGCTGACTCATCACTATCTTTCACAGATCTGCTTCCTACACATTTTCCTTTCGCAATTTTTTTTTGAGACAGTCATCCTCTGTTGCCCATGCCGGAGAGCAGTGGCATGATCTCGGCTCACTGCAACTTCCACCTCCTGGATTCAAGGGATTCTCTTGCCTTAGCCTCTGGAATAGCTGGGATTGCAGGCACATGCCACCAGGCCCGGCCAATATTTTTTGGTATTTTAGTAGAGACAGGGTTTTGCTATATTGGTCAAGTTGTCCTTCAACTCCTGGCCTCCAGTGATCTGCCTGCCTTAGCCTCTCAAAGTGGTGCAATTACAGGTGTGAGCCACCGTGCCCAACCCCTTTCACAAAGTATTAACTGCAACAGCTTCACAACTATCGAGTCCTGGGCCTCTTAACATTTCTGTCCCTCATTCTCTGTCTATTCATGTACATACAAACACGCTTGAAAAATTATATTGCCATTGAATCCTCATAATAACAGATCTATCTTTCACAGTAATTTTCATAAGGCAGGGTTTGCAGCTAAAGAAAACGTTGTATCTTGAGCAGCAAAGGGTAACTTATAATTTTTCTAACTTAACTTTTATAGTCTAACTATAAACACATGTATAGCTGAAAATCTGAAGAAGAGGAAAAAATATCGATCACCAAATATCTCATTACCTACACAGAATCACTGCTGACATGTTGGCTGATGTACCAGGCAGTGGGGACACAGCATTGACCAAAAGATACAGTCCCGATTCCTCGTGGATTTTACTGCTGTTCTATTTTGTCCACATTATTCTCAGAGTAATAAAGGTAGAACCATTATTTTTCAAAAACACACATTTGCTTTATTTTATTGCTGTATTTTTATGTAATACAGCATATAGTAAAAACTATTTTGGACTGTATTCCCACTCCTGCCCCCAGTCCCTCTTTCCAAAGGCAACTTCTAAAAAGATATTTGCATAAGCTTCTAGAAATACTCACATGTCCACAGGTTGAGGATGTCTCTCCCTGTTTGGTTTGTCTTATTTGTCCTACTTAGCAGAGCAAGGTACACATTTTCAGAGATATCAAAACTGCAACACAGAAGCACATTATAAGCTCTATTTCATTCTCAGAGTTCCCCTAATCCGACATGAAAAGTTACAGGCAGAGTACACGCTGAAGAGGAATAATCCTGCAAACTTTTAGCCAATTCAAACTAATAGCAAAGATTAGACTGGAGAACTGAGGAACAAAGCTTTGAGACTATTGCCAGAATCAGTGCCAAAGCAGGGCAGGGCCTCAGGAGAAAAAGACCCTGGCTCTCGTGGAGAAAAAGATTATCTTTATATATTAATTTTTATTTCATTTTTGTAGAAATAGGGTCTTGCTATGTTGTCCAGGGTGGTCTAGAACTCCTGGCCTTAATCAATCCTCCTGCCTTAGCCTCCCAAATTGCTGGGATTACAGGCTTGAGCCACCATGCCCAGCCTTATATATTCTTTACAAATTAACGTGTCTTTGTTTCCTTTGAAAAATAAAACTCATTAGTAAAGAACAGAATAGAGAGCAAGAGCATGTTTGTATTAGCTCTATAACTACCAGTTCTTGGACAATTTCTTAAGAGTTCAACATGCAGCAAGGCTGTGGTGGGCTGCCTTACTAGATCGTGCATGAGGAAGCACAGTTTAGGGAGTAGGTGAATGAAGAGTCATATTTCATGAGGTGGCCTATGTGACTATCTTACGAGGCTTCTCAACCCACCCTAAGAAGCCTGCTTCATCTAGGACTGGGGCAAAGAACAGAAAAGCGACAATCTCAAGGACCAAGACTGGCTGATTACAATGGTCCCTTTTCGGGGAGGTGAGGAATAGAGTGGTTATTAGCAAACATTTATATGAAAGGTATTAGAACAAAAAAAAAGTGAGCACATGAGTTGCAGCCCAGGTTTTCGATTCCTAATGGCTCCAACATTCCAGTTAGTCCTCTCAGTTGAGCTTTACTGAGCTTATGAACACAAAGCTCCATTAACTTTGTAGAGGCGGTGAGGCCTGAGGGATGTTAGCTGAACCCAGTGTACCAAGTGTACTTCCTCTTCCTCATCTCCCTTCTAAACTCCCACAGGACTGTGTTGACCACAAGGTTGGCTGACCCTGGCAGCGAAGTCAAACTCTACATTCTGAAGCAAGTGTAAAGATTAAAACACATTTCAAGTAGTTTCTTCCCATCTCAATAGCATTATAAACCCTCAGACTTTTAGACAAGCAGCAGCAGCAGCAATGACCAACTTCAACTTGGAAGCCTAAATGAAATAAGAGAATGCTTGGTAACTTCGGAGTGACACCTCCAAGACCCTCTTGTAAGACGGCAAATATGCAACACAGAAACCCAAATGTTTTCCCCTGGAAACAATGGAACATACTAGATTTTTTTTCTTTTTGAGATGGAGTCTCACTGTGTCGCCAGGCTGGAGTGCAATGGCATAATCTAGTCTCACTGCAACCTCTGCCTCCTGGGTTCATGCAATTCTCCTACCTCAGCCTCCTCAGTAGCTGGGACTACAGGAGCATGCCACTACGCCCAGCTAATTTTTGTATTTTTAGTAGCCATGAGGGGTTTCACCAGGTTGGCCAGGATGGTCTTGATCTCTTGACCTTGCAATCCACCCACCTTGGCCTCCCAAGTGCTGGAATTAGAAGCTTGAGCCACGGCACCCAGCCTATATTAAGTTTTTAAGTATGCATAGACAAGGATTAATTTGGTTCCCACCCAAATTGATAGATCAAACTATTTCCATATAGATAACTTAAGAATGTTCCCATTTTCAAGAGAAAATATGGCTAGGATTGGGCACAGTGGCTCA
Source organism: Plecturocebus donacophilus (assembly GCA_004027715.1). Lineage (NCBI taxonomy): Eukaryota > Metazoa > Chordata > Mammalia > Primates > Pitheciidae > Plecturocebus > Plecturocebus donacophilus. The sequence goes on along the minus strand of PVKP010026192.1, from coordinate 5,186 downwards.
CACCTGTAATCCCAGCACTTTGGGAGGCCGAGATGGGTGGATCACAAGGTCAGGAGTTTGAGACCAGTCTGACTAATATGGTGAAACCCCATCTCTACTAAAAATACGAAAATTAGCTGGGTGTGGTGGTGTGCACCTGCACTCCCAGCTACTCGGGAGGCTGAGACAGGAGAATTGCTTGCACCTGGGAGGTGGAGGTTGCAGTGAGCCAAGATTGCACTACTGCACTCTTGCCTGGGTGACAGAGCAAGACGTTGTCGAAAAAAAGAAAAAAATAGGGCCAGGAATTTAAATCCGCTTTCTGTTAAAGTGAAAAAGAACAGACAAGGAGCTAAGAAAGCATACCGACCCAGGGGCAGTGGTAACGAGGAGGGTGCTGCCATCACCATCCTCACCCTTTTGGTGTTGACTCCATGGGAGCACACTCTGAGTGTATATGTTTCCATCTAATCCTTTAAGGATGCATTTTCCACCTACATTTTACAGATGAGGAAACTGAGGCATGCAGACATTAAAACAACTTGCCTAGGTTCCACAGGGGATGGAAGCAAATCTAAACTCAACATTTAATGCTTGCATGGCATCTGAAAGCCGTTGAGATTATCTTTAATTCAACAGATGATAGAAATAAATTTCTCATTTAGACAAACAATACAGTATAGACATGTTATGCAAAATCTGTAATAACAGCAAATATTCACTATCTTCTAATGCCAGGGTACCAAGCTGCTGGCTAGATACTGAACCTAAATGTTGCTTCAATTACATGCAAATCAAGTCTATTTATTTGGAGACAACTATAGGATATGCATTAACATTACTTAAGATTGAATTCATATTGCCAGTAAAATACAAGAACAGAGACAAAGTTATTAGGAACGATGCCAGGCATGGTGGTACACACTTGTAGTCTCAGCTACACAGGAGGCTAAGGCAGGAGGACCACTTAAGCCCAAGAGCTCAAGTCGAGCTTGGACACATAGTAAGACCCTACCTATTTAAAAAATTATCAAGAAATAATCTATCCTAATTTTTAAAAAATATTAAACTGTTTTCCTTCAGGGATTTAGTAATAATGGAGAAGGAACAACCAATCAGAAATCTTTTTGGGAGATCCCAAGCAATAAACAATAAAAATGTCCTCCTATCTTTTATCAATAGTAAAATAAACAGATTGGTAGCTTCCCTGCAATGTGGAAATGACCTGGGTGCACTTTTAGCTATCAAATAATATCTCTGCTAACATATTTAACAGTTCTAAAAATTGTGAATAAATAAATGAATGAATGAAAAACACTTTAAGGCATCCTAGAGGGAAAAAAAATGGAAGAGGAAGAGAACATCTGTCAATCCTTACTGTCCAGCCCACCACCTCCCATCCCCAGGGATTAGAAGCCCAGAATTTCCAGGCTTAGTGTTCGCTTTCTTACCAAAAAGGTTCCCGTTCACTCAGCCTTCCCAATGGCTCCTAAAAGCCTTACTTCCACCTGAAATCCCTGGGAAGCTAATCTCACTTCATCTCTAGTCAGTGGAGATTTAAAATTTTTCTGTTTGTTTTAGTCTGTTTTGTGCTGATATAAGAGAATACCTGAGACTGGGTCATTTATGATTTGTTTCCTTGGGGTGGGCGCGGTGGCTCATATCTGTAATCCCATCACTTTGGGAGGCTGAGGCAGGCGGATCACGAGGTCAGGAGTTCAAGACCAGCCTGGCCAACATGATGAACCCCATCTCTACTAAAAATACAAAAATTAGCTGGGCATGGTGGCAGACACCTGTAATCCCAACTACTCGGGGGGCTGAGGCAGGAGAATCGCTTGAATCCGGGAGGCAGAGGTTGCAGTGAGCTGAGATCGCACCACCGCCCTCCAGCCTGGGCGACAGAGCCACACTCCATCTCAAAAGAAGAAATTTGTTCCTCACAGTTCTGGAGGCTGGGATGTCCAAGACTGAGGGGCCTGCATCTGGTAAGGAGCTTCTTACAGCACCCTAACATGCTAAAAGGAATCACATAGCCGAAAGAGAGAAAGAAGGAGGCTAAACTCATCCTTTTACAGAACCCACTCTCACAACAACAACATTAACCTGTCACAAGGGCAGAACTCTGGTGGCCTCATCACCTCTCATTACCCTCAACCTCCCAACACTATTGCACTGGGGATTACGTTCCAACACATGAACTCTGGGGAAAACAGTCAAACCACAGCGCCTTCCACATCACATTTGTTTCCCACAAGGAAGAAAAGCAAACTTAGAGCCATACCAAAATTAATTCTATAAAATAAACATGAACCTGTAAAGTAATCAAGGCCCGGGTTAGTATGTGGTTTACAGATCAAACATTCAAGAGATACTGTAAATAAAGCGGTCCATAACATGCCCACGTGTTTTCACTTACTTGACAAAAACCTGCAAGCACCGTGAAGAGTGACTATGATATCAGAAATGCCTCTGTATCCTTCTGCTGCTCCAGTGCGTCAGAACCAGCTGGAGGGCCTGTTAGAACTCAGACTGCTGGCCCCGCTGCAGAGTTTCTGAGTTGGCAGGTCTGAGTGGGGCCTGGGCATCTGCCTTTTCTACAAGTTCTCAGGTGATGCTCCGCTGGTGCTGCCGCTGCTCCAGAGACTGTTCTTTGAAAACCACTACATTTGCTAAATAAACAGCTGTCAGCTCCTCTTAGGCACCTTGGCAGGAAGAAGTCATACATAATACACGATGATAAAATTAAAGATCCAATTAGAGCTTAGTAAAATCCCACACAAAGTCTAAGTGAAAGTTCCTCCGGCAATTGCCAACAAATTGGAAACACAGTCTAAGTCATTCTTCAACAAAACTGGAATGCTGGTCATTGCAGTAAGTCAGTGAAATCTGAAAGGTAAACTTTGCCACAATGGATGGAGAGAATGAGAAAAAAGGAGGTGGGAGAAACCCTACCCCCTAGAGAATTCAGTTGTCAAGATCCTTGCCCTACTCTAAGTACACCTTGTTTTTTTGTTTTTTTGTTTTTTTTTGCCTGTTCTTTGAGAATTCACCAATCATGGGCAAAACCATCAGGCAAAGCTGTTCATCCAAAAGACACAGCCGAACCCAGAAGCACAGTGAAGGGGCCACTGAGCAGCCGGGAGAGAGAGCACCAAATACTCACATCCCTACATCTCACCACACCTGCCTCCCCATCACTCACTTCACTGGGCCACTCACCCATGTCTCTGATGAAAAATTTGGGGTGTCGTTTTTTTAAAGCATCTCAAAAAACAAGAAGATACATCAGTGTGGGGTTGCATCAGGTGACTCTCCTCAGGACAGCTCCAGTTGTCCCTTATTGCCTACATAAATAGGAGATTCCATAGTATGTCCCTCACCAGAGTCTATCCACACATCCTAAGCGGCTACCCCTCCAAACTACCCACACTACAAATATACTAGCATGCCTTTCAGGTTTTCCTCTGCCCTTCCTCAAGGTCATTTCAAATTCACAGCTTTCATGAAGCCCTCCCAGTGTCCCTATCCAAATCCAACATTCTCATTATCTTCTCTTCCACAGAACTTGGAAGGGCACTAAAAGTATAAGCATTTTTACTTGTCACCCAGGTTCTCTGGTAAGCAGTCAGCAGCTAAGTGGCATTTCATTCATCACAATATTTTGCTAGTATTAGGTGCTCAATTAATTGAAACGTAACAACTTGTTTAGCACCATGTGCCAGGAACCACATCAGCCACCTCTATGGATATATCATTTCCACACACCCCTCAAGGTACTGGAGAAAACTCCAGGGCTACTGAGGCAGGCAATGGAAGTCTATTCAACTCCAAAGCTTTTGCCATTTTATCACTACCATACTGCTCTCAAGAGACAAAAATAAAATAGGGCAATAAGGTGACAATGTATCAGCTTGCAGGTCGGCCATACTACTACGAGTTTCTACTTCATTTCTTAACAATCCTAGCCTTTAAGGTATGGCCAGTGTATGCAATAAAGTGTGTTTTACAAATGATCCTGTTTGCAATCATTGGGGCACATGTCACTATATTATTATGGAAAAGCCTTTCTTTCACTTCAGCACCTCACAGTAAGAGATGGGATGTGTCTGAATATACATTAAATCTTTTGATGAAGCTTAGATATACTCTATAAAAAGCCCATGTAAGGCTGGGCGTTGTGGCTCAGGCCTGTAATACGAGCACTTTGGAAGGCTGAGGCAGGCAAATCACTTGAGCCCAGGAGTTTGAGACCAGCCTGGCCAACATGATGAAACCCCATCTCTACCAAAAATACACAAATTAGCCTGGCATGGTAGTGCACACCAGGTGCATCCCATCTTTACTAAAACAAACAAAAATTAGCTGGGGGTGGTGGTGCATGCCTGTAGTCCCAGCTACTTGGGAGGCTAAGGTCGGAGAATTGCTTGAACCCAGGAGGTGGAGGTTGCAGTAAGCCCATATCTCACCACTGCACTCCTGCCTAGGTGACACAGTGAAACTCCATCTGAAAAAAAAAAGAGAGAGAGAGAGAGAGAGAGAGAGAGAGAGAGAGGAGGAGGAGAGGGGGGTCTCACTATGTTGTCCAGGCTGGAGGGCTCTGGCTATTCACAGGTGTGATCATTGCACACTACAGCCTAGAAATCTTGATCTTCCTGCCTTGGCCGCCCAAGCAGCTGTAACCACAGGTGTATACCACCACACCCAGCATAAATAGCTAGAGATTTCTGTATTTTAAAAGAATCATAACAAACACCTGAAAAACATAGAAGGGGTGAACATTTATGATTCAGGGGCAGCAAACTGGCAGCAGCCAATGAGGAAAGTCTCCAGGATCTGACAGTGCTCCCTCCAAGCTCCCCTGCCACCAGCCAGCAGTGTGGCTCTGAGACAGGACCAGGCGTTTCAGCTTCTTTGTGAAGTGGGAAAACCACCGGCCCTCTCAAAGGTCATAAGGAGCTGATGATAACAGTAACACACGAAACGCACCCAGTCCTTGGTAAATTCACAAACCTTTATTCCATATCCCACAGTAAAATGGCTGCCCTGTAGGACTAACCTGACCCTATCAAATCAGACGTTGAGTAGCCTTTGTTTCTCTTTTGGTTACCATGAATATGCGGTAAACATTGATCTGTTTGTATACTAGCTTTTTTTTTTTTTTGAAACAGAGTCTCGCTCTGTCACCCAGGCTGGAGTGCAGTGGC
>PVKP010026191.1:0-32777 GCA_004027715.1 Plecturocebus donacophilus | reverse complement strand
CCTGTCGTCTTTGTAATTTCCAGGTTGGGTCTCTGAGTGGACGTCCGGCTTGTTGGTGATGACGTTTTTTCTGTTTCTTAGTTTTCCTTCGGGGGGGCGCCCCTTCCCCACAGAGCTGGGCCTTCCCGGGTTCAGCTGTGCTTCTCAGTCCTCAGGGCTTCCAATTGCTGTTCTCCTTGTGGGGATGGGACCAGCCGCGCCCGACCAAAAGGCACCACCCAGTCCCGCACACTCCGCACCGAGAAGCGCCGCGCCGGCCAAAAGAGTCGCGCTGGCGACCTGCGTGGCTCCCTTGCCGGGAATCTCCCAGTCCGTGGGCTTCAAATATTCGTCTGCAACTGCGGCGTCCACTCGCTCTCTGTGCCCTCACCGTGAGCCACAATCCCGAGCTGCTGCTACGCGGCCATTTTGGATCTCTCTCCGCCCGGTGATCACTGAAAAATTTTTGTAGCATTAAAACTACACAACTCTTAGAGGTGAATGACCTAGAACTTATCAGATATGTCACAAAATATCTTTATGGGTGCCTTATTTAAAAGTACAATTGATACTTTTCTACTGGGCTCTTTGAACTTTGTGTGTAAAGATGAAGACATAAGACCACCATTACCTTCCACCTAGATATACTAGTACATGCAGAGTATTTGATCTTCACTCCAAACACAGATGTATGAAAAACCATGTGTCAGGACTTCCTTTGACTGTTACGATATCCTTTGGCTGTGAGTCACACAAAGCTCTGCTAGGGTAACTAGGCAAGGGCTTTGTGATGTTAGTTGTAGATGTCAACTTGAGTGGATTAACAGACACCCAGGTAGCTCTTCAAGCATGATTTCAGGGTGTGCCTGTCAGGGAGTTTTTCGAAGAGACTGGCATTTGAATCAGTGACTGAGCAAGTATCCACCATCATGCAATGTGGATGGGCACCATTCAATCACTGTAGGCCCGGATAGAAGAAAAAACAGAGAAAGGCAAATGAATTTGCATTATCTTTCTCTTGTGGAGTTTGGAGACACTTCTGTCCTTGGACATCAACACCCCAGCTTCTCCAGCCTTTGGACTCTAGGACTTGAACCAACACCCCTCTCACCCGACCTATTGTCTGAGGAATCTCAGGCCTCCAGCGCTGACCTGAGAATTACACCATCAGATTCCCTAGTTCTGGGGAAGTCCCTTGGACTGAGCCATGCTATTAGCTTCCCTGATTCTTCAGCTTGCAGATAGCCTGTGGTAACACTTCTCAGCCTACTAATTGTCTGAGCCAATTTCTCCTATAAATCCCAATCTCTCTATCTCTCTATCCATCTCTCCATATCTCTATCACCTATCTATTCATTTATTCTATCTATCTATCTATCTATTCATCCAGCTAGCTATCAGATCTGTTTATCCAGCTACCTAGCTATCCATATATCATGTCTATCTCTCTATTCACCAATCATATTATCTATCTATCCAGCTAGCTATCAGATCTATCTATCCAGCTACCTAGCTATTCATGTATCACATATACTTCTTTATCCATCCATCATATCTATTTATATATCTATACATCTATCTATCTCTATATCCATCTATCTACCTACCTACCTACTTACCTACCTACCTACCTATTAATTCATTTTATCTATCTATCTATCTATCTATCTATCTATCTATCTATCTATCTACTATCTATCCATTCTATTGGTTCTGTTTCTCTGGAGAAACCTGATGAATTCAAGGTTGATTCACCTCTGGAAACTATAGGGATTGGTGTATTCATGGCTACTCAAGAAATGCACCTAGCACATAGATTCCTTCTGTCTTTACTTTCACGTGATTTTATCTGCATGGTCATTGAATGTCTGCTGAGCCTATAGACAGTGTGTCAAATTTCTAAGGAGAAAGAAAAGGCAAAAGAAAAATGGACAACAGTAGATGATACATATGTTTCATTGGCCACTCTCATAGCACATGGACACTCCTAGCTGTAGAAAAGGTAGATGAATCTAGCTATTTTCATAGCCTTTGGAAAACAGGCAGATTCAAAGGAAAGGAACTAGACATAGTGATAGAGTTAGCTAAGCTACAGTGTCATACTGTAAAAAAAAAAAAAGGAGTCTTTCATCTTCACGTCAGAGGGTGCTCTGAATTAATTAAAATAAATCTATTCCTAAATATATCTTGAGAAAATCCTTAAATTCAAAGCCATGAAAAAAACATGAAGACTTCAATCCTTCATAACTTTAAGAAATCAAATTATCTTTGAGAAAATATCAAGTTAGGTCCATAATTATCCTCACAAATATAAGCTGTGAAAAGGACATGGGGATTTGGGGATATAACATTGTAACTCACAAATTCTACAACCAAACAAGGAGAATATTCTGTCATGCAAGAATTTCAAATGGATGCTGATCTTTAAAATACTAAAGTACTCCAATAAGATAATAGATGAATCAAATTAATATACCCATGAAGAGAAGCTATACTTATAAACGAAATGTCAGTGAGCAATGGAACAGTGAAACTCTTGGCTAATGTCTGAACACTAGATGATATCATGGTGACTAAGCATAATGCAAGAGCCAAAACTAAATCTTAGAAGAGAAAAAAACATGTAGCATATATACATTAAAACATAATGAAATATGTTATATGTAACATATATAATATACTGTAGCTAACATGGTTACACTAGTCTTAATCTAAAAAATCAATTAATTTTAATGCAAATCTATGCAAAGTAAAGTTAAATACTACTGAAGATCGTGGTAAATCTCTCATTACTAAGGGGGAGAGGGCCGTTAAGTAGAGATTAAGTATCCAAATATATTTTCTTTGAAATAATTTCTAAATAACCAGAGGAGGAAAAAAGCCAAGAATATTTGAGCCATCAAGTAAAAAAGAGGACGTAAGTAAGAAAATAACAAGAAAAATAAAAAAAAACTGATTTGAGGGAAAAATGGCAAAGAATCAAATATTATCCACTAATGGAATTATATATACTTAAGACTGCTAACTTGGTGGTTCCACTTTAGACTTTAGACATGTGGTTCCTTATTTTTCCCAAAGCAACTTGCCTTTTTTCCTTTTTTTCTTTGTTTCTTTTAAGTTGCATTTTAGGTTTTGGGGTACATGTGAAGAACACGCAAGATTATTGCATAGGTACACACGTGGCAGTGTGATTTGTTGCCTTCCTCCCCATCACCTATATCTGGCATTTCTCCCCATGCTGTCTCTCCCCAACTCCCCACCCCACAATGTCCCTCCCCTATTTCCCCCCGACAGACCCCAGTGTGTGATGCTCCCCTCCCTGTGTCCATGTGTTCTCATTGTTCAACACCCACCTATGAGTGAGAACATGTGGTGTTTGATTTTGTGTTCTTGTGTCAGTTTGCTGAGAATGATGGTTTCCAGGTTCATCCAAGTCCCTGCAAAGGACACGAACTCATCGTTTCTTATGGCTGCATAGTATTCCATGGTGTATATGTGCCACATTTTCCCTGTCCAGTCTATCATCGATGGGCATTTGGGCTGCTTCCAGGTCTTTGCTATTGTAAACAGTGCTGCAATGAACATTTGTGTGCATGTGTCCTTATAGTAGAATGATTTATAATCCTTCGGATATATACCCAGTAATGGGATTGCTGGGTCAAATGGAATTTTTATTTCTAGGTCCTTGAGGAATCGCCACACTGTCTTCCACAATGGTTGAACTAGTTTACACTCCCACCAACAGTGTAAAAGTGTTCCTATTTCTCCACATCCTCTCCAGCATCTGTTGTCTCCCAATTTTTTAATGATTGCCATTCTAACTGGTGTGAGATGGTATCTCAATGTAGTTTTGATTTGCATTTCTCTAATGACCAGTGATGATGAGCATTTTTTCATATGTTTGTTAGCCTCATGTATGTCTTCTTTTGTAAAGTGTCTGTTCATATCCTTCACCCACTTTTGAATGGGTTTGTTTTTTTCTTGTAAATATGTTTTAGTTCTTTGTAGATTCTGGATATTAGCCCTTTGTCAGATGGGTAGACTGCAAAAATTTTTTCCCATTCTATTGGTTGCTGATTCACTCTAATGACTGCTTCTTTTGCTGTGCAGAAGCTGTGGAGTTTGAATAGGTCCTATTTGTCTATTTTGGCTTTTGTTGCCAATGCTTTTTGTGTTTTGGTTATGAAGTCCTTGCCTACATCTATGTCCAAAATGGTTTTGCCTAGGTTTTCTTCTAGGGTTTTTATGGTGTTAGGTCTTATGTCTAAGTCTTTAATCCATGTGGAGTTAATTTTAGTGTAAGGTGTCAGGAAGCGGTCCAGTTTCTGCTTTCTGCACATGGCTAGCCAGTTTTCCCAACACCATTTATTAAACAGGGCCTCCTTTCCCCATTGCTTGTTTTTGTCAGGTTTGTCAAAGATCAGATGGTTGTAGATGTGTGGTGTTGCCTCTGAGGCCTCTGTTCTGTTCCATTGGTCTATATCTCTGTTTTGGTACCAGTACCATGCTGTTTTGATTACTGTAGCCTTGTAGTATAGTTTGAAGTCCGGTAGTGTGATGCCTCCTGCTTTGTTCTTTTTGCTTAGAATTGACTGGGCTATGCAGGCTCTCTTTTGGTTCCATATAAAGTTTAAGGTAGTTTTTTTCCAGTTCTTTGAAGAAGGTCATTGGTAGCTTGATGGAGATAGCATTGAGTCTGTAAATTACTTTGGGCAGTATGGCCATTTTCACAATATTGGTTCTTCCTAACCATGAACATGGAATGTTTCTCCATCTATTTGTGTCCTCTCTTATTTCATTGAGCAGTGGTTTGTAGTTCTCCTTGAAGAGGTCCTTTATGTTCCTTGTTAGTTGTATTCCTAGGTATTTTATTCTCTTTGAAAGAATTGTGAATGGCAGTCTGTTCTTGACTTGGCTCTCTTTAAGTCTGTTATTGGTGTATAGGAATGCCTGTGATTTTTGGACATTGATTTTGTATCCTGAGACTTTGCTGAAGTAGCTTATCAGTTTCAGGAGTTTTTGGGCTGAGACAGGGTCTTCTAGATATACAGTCATGTCGTCTGCAAATAGAGACAATTTGACTTCCTCCTTTCCTATTTGAATAGCATTTATTTCTTTTTCTTGCCTGATTGCTCTGGCTAGAATTTCCAATACTATATTGAATAGGAGTGGTGAGAGAGGACAACCTTGTCTAGTGCCAGATTTCAGAGGGAATGCTTCCAGTTTTTGCCCATTCAGTATGATATTGGCTGTTGGTTTGTCGTAAATAGCTTTTATTATTTTGAGATATGTTCTATCAATATCTAGTTTATTGAGGGTATTTAGCATAAAGGGCTGTTGAATTTTGTCAAAGGTCTTCTCTGCATCAATTGAGATAATCAGGTGGTTTTTGTCTTTGGTTCTGTTTATGTGGTGAATTACATTTATAGACTTGTATATGTTGAACCAGCCTTGCATCCCTGGGATGAAGCCTACGTGATCATGGTGAATAAGCTTTTTGATGTGCTGTTGTAATCAGTTTGCCAGTATTTTATTGAAGATTTTTGCATCTATGTTCATCATGGATATTGGCCTGAAGTTTTCTTTTCTTGCTGAGTCTTTGCCAGGTTTTGGTATCACGATGATGTTGGTCTCATAAAATGATTTGGGAAGGATTCCCTCTTTTTGGATTGTTTGGAATAGTTTCAGAAGGAATGGTACCAGCTCCTCTTTGTGAACCCATCTGGACCTGGGCTTTTTTTGGGTGGTAGGTTTTTAATTGCTGCCTCAACTTCAGCCCCGGTTATTTGTCTATTCAGGGTTTCTACTTCTCCCTGGTTTGGGCTTGGGAGGATGCAAGTGTCCAGGAATTTATCATTTCTTCCAGGTTTACTAGTTTATGTGCATAGAGTTGTTTGCAATAATCTCTGATGATAGTTTGTATTTCTGTGGAATCTGTGGTGATACCCCCTTTATCGTTTTTTATTGCATCTATTTGATTATTCTCTCTTTTCTTTTTTATTAATCTGGCTAGTGGTCTGTCTATTTTGTTGATCTTTTCGAAAAACCAGCTCCTGGATTTATTGATTTTTTGAAGGGTTTTTTGTGTCTCTATCTCCTTCAGTTCTGCTCTGATCTTAGTTATTTCTTGTCTTCTGCTAGGTTTTGAGTTTTTTTGATCTTGCTCCTCTAGCTCTTTCAATTTTGATGATAGGGTGTCGATTTTAGATCTTTCCTTTCTTCTCATGTGGGCATTTATTGCTATATATTTTCCTCTAGGCATTGCTTTAAATGTGTCCCAGAGATTCTGGTGCATTGTGTCTTCGTTCTCATTGGTTTTGAAGAACCTCTTTACTTCTGCCTTCATTTCATCATTTATCCAGTTAACATTCAAGAGCTGCTTGTTCAGTTTCCATGAAGCTGTGCCATTCTGAGTTATTTTCTGAATTCTGAGTTCTAACTTGATTGCACTGTGGTCTGAAAGACTGTTTGTTATGATTTCCATTCTTTTGCATTTGCTCAGAAGTGACTTACTTCCAATTATGTGGTCAATTTTAGAGTAGGTGTGATGTGGTGCAGAGAAGAATGTATATTCTGTGGATTTGGGGTGGAGAGTTCTGTCAGTGTCTACTAGGTTTGCTTGGTCCAGGTCTGAATTCAAGTCCTGGATATCCTTGTTAATATTTTGTCTGGTTGATCTGTCTAATATTGACAGTGGGGTGTTAAAGTCTCCCACTATTATTGTGTGGGCATCTAAGTCTCTTTGTAAGTCATTAAGAACTTGCTTTATGTATCTGGGTGCTCATGTATTGGGTGTGTATATATTTAGGATCGTTAGCTCTTCTTGTTGCATTGATCCTTTTGCCATTATGTAATGTCCTTCTTTATCTCTTTTGATCTTTGTTAGTTTGAAGTCTATTCTATCAGAGATGAGAATGGCAACTCCTGCTTTTTTTTTGCTCTCCATTTGCTTGGTAAATCTTCCACCATCCCTTTATGTTGAGCCTTTGTGTATCCTTGCATGTGAGATGCGTTTCCTAGATACAGCATACAGATGGGTTTTGGCTTTTTATCCAATTTGCCAGTCTGTGTCTTTTGATTGGGGCATTTAGCCCATTTACATTTAGGGTTAATATTGTTATGTGTGAATTTGACCCTGCCATTTTGATGCTAGCTGGCTGTTTTGCTCGTTAGTTGATGCAGTTTCTTCATTGTGTTGATGCTCTTTACCATTTGGTATGTTTTTGGAGTGGCTGGTACCGGTTGTTTCTTTCTATGTTTAGTGCCTCTTTCAGGAGCTCTTGTAAAGCAGGACTGATGGTGATGAAATCTCTGAGTACTTGCTTGTTCGTAAAGGATTTTATTTTTCCTTCACTTATGAAGCTTAGTTTGGCTGCATATGAAATTCTGAGTTGAAAGTTATTTTCTTTAAGGATGTTGAATATTGGCTTCCACTCTCTTCTGGCTTGTAGGGTTTCTGCTGAGAGATCTGCTGTGAGTCTGATGGGCTTCCCTTTGTGGGTAACCCGACCCTTCTCTCTGGCTGCCCTTAGCATTTTCTCCTTCATTTCAACCCTGGTGAATCTGACGATTATGTGCCTTGGGGTTGCTCTACTTGAGGAATATCTTTGTGGTGTTCTCTGTATTTCCTGGACTTGAATGTTGGCTTATCTTGCTAGGTTGGGGAAGTTCTCCTGGATAATACTCTGAAGAGTGTTGTCCAGCTTGGATTCATTCTCTCTGTCACATTCAGGTACACCTATCAAGCATAGGTTAGGTCTTTTCACATAGTCTCATATTTCTTGAAGACTTTGTTCATTCCTTGTTACCCTTTTTTCTCTAATCTTGCCTTCTCGTTTTATTTCATTGAGTTGATCTTCGACCTCTGATATCCTTTCTTCTGCTTGGTCAATTCAGCTGTTGAAACTTGTGTATACTTCATGAAGTTCTCGTGTTGTGTTTTTCAGCTCCATCAATTCACTTACATTCCTCTCTAAGTTGTTTATTTTCGTTAGCATTTTGTCAAATATTTTTCCAAGGTTCTTAGTTTCTTTGCATTGGGTGAGAACATGTTCTTTTAGCTCACAGAAGTTTCTTATTACCCACCTTCTGAAGCCTGATTCTGTCAATTATTCGCACTCATTCTGCATCCAGCCTTGTTCCCTTGCTGGTGAGGAGTTGTGATCCCTTGTAGGAGGAGAGGCGTTCTGGTTTCGGGTGTGTTCATCCTTTTTGCGCTGGTTTCTTCCCATCTTTGTGGATTTATCCACCTGTCGTCTTTGTAGTTGTTGATTTTCAGATTGTGTCTCTGAGTGGACGTCCAGTTTGTTGATGATGAAGCCATTTGTTTCTGTTTCTTAGTTTTCCTTCTAACAGTCAGGCCCCTCTGCTGTAGGTCTGCTGAGGTCCACTCCAGGCCCTGCTTGCCTGAGGATCACCTGCAGCTGCTTCAGAACAGTAAGGGTTTCTGCCAATTTCTTCTGCTGCTATCTTTGTCCCAGAAGGATACCCGCCAGATGTCAGTCTGAGCTCTCCTTTATGAGGTGACTTTTTGGATATACAGGGATCAGGGAGCTGCTTGAGGAGACAGTCTGTCCTTTATAGGAGCTCATGTGCTGAGTTGTGAGCTCCGTTGTTCATTCAGAGCTGCTGGGCAGGTACGTTTAAGTCTGCTGCCGCAGAACTTATAAACCCCCCCTTTTTTTTCCCCAGGTGCTCTGTCCCGGGGATTTAGGGCTTTGTTTATGAGTTTCTGTTGTCCTGCTGCCTTTTCTCAGGGCTGCCCTGCCCTGCCAGGAGGCAGCCTAGTCACAGTCTGCCTACAGAGGCTTTGCTGAGCAGCTGTGGGCTCCACTCAGCTGCCGTGTGAACTTTTCTGCAGTCCTGTTTATATGGGTATAGTTAGAACTGCCTCGGCAATGGTGGCCCACCTCTATAATGGCGGATTCTCTCTGTAATGACGGGCTGCCTCGGCAATGGCGGACTACCTCTGTAGTGGTGGACTGCCTCGGTAATGGTGGACGCCCCTCTCCCACAGAGCTGGACCATCCCGGGTTCAGCTGTGCTTGCTGTGAAACTCTCAATCCAGAGCGTTTCAGATTGCTGTTTTTTTGTGGGGGTGGGACCAGCCAAGCTTGATCACCTGGCTTCCTGCCTCAGAGCAAACAGTTGACTGTCTCCCAGGTGTTCCAGTCGCCTGTTGAAAAGGCGCTGGGATCTGTGCAATTTCCCGTGCAGCAACCCACTGTGTCTGAGCCAGCTGAAACAGCTGCGCTGAGAATCATGGTGCTTTTTTGCCCAGACTCTCCTGGCCTGGCTCCCAGTTTGAGTCCCCTTTTCTATCAGTTGAATGGGCAACTCTGTCTTCTGGAGCTCCAATCACCAGCTAAAACAGTGCCCGGACCCGTGTATTTTGTATGGAGAACTGCCGCGCCAGGGCACGGGCCAAGATGGCCATGCAGGCCGAAACAGCCGCACTGGGGCACTGGCCAAAACAGCCGTGCAGGCCAAAACAGCTCTGCCAGGGTGCCAGCCAAAACAGCTGTGCAGGCCGAAATAGCCGCACTGGTGATCCATGGGGCTCCTTTGCCTGGGAATCTCCTGGTCTGTGGGCAATAAAAATCCATATGGAAATGCGGCGTCCACTCACCCTCTGTGCTTTTGCTGGGAGCTGCAATCTTGAGCTGCTCCTAATTGGCCATCCTGGATCCATCTCACCTTTTTTCTTTAACAATTTAACAGGTTCTCGCTGATAACAACAGGTCAATATTACTGCTAGTTTCAAATCATGGATTACGTCCCACTTCATCTCAGCATCAACTGGGTGAGTTAACAATCTCAAAACAACAACACACAAATAATTCTTATCTCTAACTTATGGAGGTTGGAAAACACTTGAGAATCATGTGACTAAGCGTAATGCAAGAGCCAAAACTAAATCTTAGAAGAGAAAAAAAACACGTAGCATATATACATGAAAACATAATGAAATATGTTATATGTAACATATTTCTCAAAATGACAACACACAAATAATTCTTATCTCTAACTTATGGAGGTTGGAAAACACTTGAAAATCACTTGTTAGACACTTCAGTATTGGGACTCTTTCTGTCAAGAAATAAACCAGGTGGTGGTAATATTCCACCATGAATCATGGCTCAGGAGCTAAATAGATAAATTGGATATGCCTTACCAGAAACAATAAAGCCCTTCTTAACCAACATGGAAAATCGTTATTTAGCATCTACTGGAGACACTCCCCATTAATAATGGGGGTTTTTCATAAAACGTTTAAAGTCTGCTAAAGAGAAATTCCATTGTTGATAATAGGTATAACATGGTATCAATAACTTTCTCAAATTCAGAAGCAATTATGTGACTTGGGCTGAGATAATCAAGAAAGGCATGTAGAGGCAAGTAGTATTTAAGTTAATCTTAAATTATGAGCTGCTTTTGATATCTACAACTATGGAAAAAGCAGATGTATAATTATGTGAATTGGTTTTTGGTTTTGGTTTTGGAGTTTTTGTTGTTTTGAGACAGAGTCTCGCTCTGTCACCCAGGCTGGAGTGCAGTGGCATGATCTCACCTCACTTCAGCATCAACTTCCTGGGTTCAAGCGATCCTCCCATCTCAGCCTCCTGAGTAGCTGGGATTACAGGTGTGAGCTGCCATCCAGGCCTCATGTAAACTGTTCTAAGTAAAAATACAAAGAACAAATCCAGGTGCAGTGGCTCAGTATTATAATCCCAGCACTTTGGGAGGATAAGGCAGGAGGATCACTCGAGGCCAGGAGTTTGAGACCAGCGTGGGCAACACAGGAAAACACCATCTCTACAAAAAAATTAAAAATTAGCTGAGCCTGGTAGTGCACACCTGTAATCCCAGCTACTTGGTAGTCTGAGGGGTGGATTGCTTGAGTCCAGGAGTTTGGGGTTATAGTGAGCTCTGATCACACCACTGCACTCCATCCTGTGCAACAGAGTGAGACCTTGTCTTAAGAAAAATACAAAGAGCAAGGCATAATCAGGTTGGCTGAAATACAGAGTGAACATGAGAAATAGGCAATAGATAAAGCTATTCAAAAACGTGCTTGCCCTGCCTTAAGGTTAAGAATTATTGAATCAAGGAGAGCTGCCCAATGAGTGTGGCACAAATAAGTTATATGTGTTCTTCACAACTGAAATAAATTAAGGCTACTTTTATTCAGACAGCTTACCTTTGGGATTTGAGCTCCATCTTTGCTCCAAAGATGTGACCTAGAAAAGGTTATTTAACTTCTAACCCTTAGTTTCATCTCTGTGAAATATGTATAATAATATTTCTTAGGTCACAGGGATTTTTATGATTTTGAATTAATTCAGGTAAAGCACTTAGCATCACCCTGGTCATATATTCATGTTTCTCTAACTATTGTCATTTGTGCTTGTTCAGAAGAAAAATATTGAGGAGCTAGTTGTGTCTCAAGGTGAAACTATTCAAGCAGACTTGGAAATTAGAAACTAGAAAC
This sequence comes from Plecturocebus donacophilus, assembly GCA_004027715.1. Taxonomy (NCBI): domain Eukaryota; kingdom Metazoa; phylum Chordata; class Mammalia; order Primates; family Pitheciidae; genus Plecturocebus; species Plecturocebus donacophilus. The sequence continues at coordinate 21,307 of PVKP010026191.1, read as the reverse complement.
TAAGTCAATGTACAGTGGGATCTATCTGCATGGAAATGACGCCTGAAATCAAAGGAAGGAGGTACAAAGATATATAAATAATGATTTCACAACAAGGATTTATGTTTCTGTTACTAAAACACTCAGAGAAAAATTAATTTGTACTAAGATTTAAAGATATATAAACCTGGAACTAAAGCAGAGGTTTCTATGAATACTCCCAAGTATTGACTTGGTTTATAACTTTGGCCATATTAAAGTCTTTCCCTCTCCTCCCTACAGTCAGGAGAATATTCAGCCTGCTCTTCTTTGACTCAGCTTTTTAATTAGTCCTCACAAAGCTTTGTATTTCAAGTTGTGACACATTTAACCTTCTGACCTTCTTCTCCATCTACTTAGACAATCTAGTCATGCCCACGTGTGGTGGCTTACAGTTGTAACCCAGCACTTTGAGAGACCAAGGCAAGAAAATTGCTTGAGGCCAGGAGTTTGAGACCAGCCTGGGCAATAAATCAAGACCCTGTCTCTACAAAAAACTTCTTTTAAAATGAGCTGCGTTGGTGGTGGTGGCTGTAGTCTCAGCTACTTGGGAGGCTGAGGCAGGAGGATCACTTTAGTCCAGGAGTTCGAGGGTACAGTGAGCTATGATTGCACCACTGCACTCCATCTGAAGTGACAGAGCAAGATTCTGTCTAAAAACAAGCAAAAAAATAAACAATTGAGTCTTTCTCTGATGTTTGGAATGAGCAAGATCTGGCATTTACCTCCATACCCAACTGTATTTCCTTTGGCACTAAACTTTGGCTTGTTCCAGTATTGATCTTGGTTTCCCCTAGATCTTCCAAAATTGAAGCTTTTGTCTGCGTTGAAATATGGGCCCCATGCTGAAAAGGCTAAAGCCAAAATGTACAATGTGATATTAGGAAGACAGCTACTTCTTTACCAAATAGATTCCCTCTTCTTCATTGGCCCTTGGCCAAACAGTATTTCACAGCCTCTCTTTCAGTTAGGTGCAATCCCTGGACATATTCTACACAATAGTTAACGAACAGAAGTGATGTGTACCACTTCCAAGACTGGCTCACAGATTTCTCCAATGAATTTCCTCCATGTTTCTCTCCCTTTCTATACTGCCTGGGATAGAAATAAACCCTACCACTTCTCCACAGGGAAACCTTGAACACCATGCATTGAAGATGAGTTCTTAAAAGACGGCTTGGAAACAATGAACAGAGTGAAGAGACGTTTAAACCACAGATGACTGTGAGAAAATACTGGCAAACCATACATCTGATAAGGAGCTAATATCCAAAATGTATAAGGAACTCAATTCAATAGCAGTAGAACAAAAAACATGAGTAAAAACTGGACAAATGACCAGAACAGATATTTCTACAAAGAGGACATATGAATGGCTGGCAGATTTATGAAAAAATGCTCAACATCTCTAATCATCAGGGAAATGCAAATTAAAACCACAATGAGACATCACCTCACACCTGTTAGAATGACTATTATCAAAAAGATGAAAGATAAGTGTTGGCAATGATGTAGAGGAAACGGAACTGCTGTACATTGTCGGTAACAATGTAAATTAGTATAGCATTTTGGAAAACAGTATAAAGATTCTCCAAAAAGCTAAAAACACAATTACCATATGACTCAGCAATCCGAGTTTTAGGTATCTATCCCTTAGTGGATGAATAGATGCAGAAAATGTGGCCATAGATACACAATGGAACACTAGATAGCCTTTCAAATAAAAGGCAAATTCTGTCATTTCCAACAACATGGATGAACCTGGAGGACATTATACTCGGTGAAATAAGCCAGGCACAGAAAGACAAATACTGCATGTTCTCACTTACATGTGGAATCTAAAAATATTGAACTCACTGAAGCAGAGAGTAGAATGGTGATTACTAGGGGCTGGGTATAACCCAACAGTGACATGTTGGTCAAAGGGTATGAACTTTCAGTTAGGAAAAGTAAGTTTCACTGATCTAGTGCACAGCATGGAGACCTTTCAAAATTGCTAAAAGAATAGCTGATTGATATGTTAATTACCTTGAATTAATCTTTCTCCAACGTATACATATATCAGAACATCATCTTGTATCCCGTAAATATATACTATTATAGGTTGTCAATTATTTAAAAAAAGATTGCTTGGAGCAGAGAACTCCTTCCATCCAATCCTGATATCTAGGTACCACATCTTAGATTGCTAGCAAGAAGACAACTTCAATTAGGCCAGAATATTATCCATTTTTATTTTATTGATTACAGCAGTTTGGCATCCTCAAACTAATTTGGCAATTTTAACTATCCTGATCCAACAGAATTCCAAAAAATGCTGGCCACCTGGGAGGGCCATCCACATTAACAAAGCCTCCTCTATTCTGCAGGATATATTGGAAATAACACTAGAAGACTCCAAGAAGACACAGGTGAAATATCAAATCTATTTCTTACAAAGGCATAGTCTACATTTGCATAAAGCTTCAAATCCTTTTATCTCTCATGTCCCTGGTCCACAGTAAATCCATATTAGGAAATTTTGATTTAAGATGTCATTCTTTCACCTTTTAAGTATTTACACATATTGGGACTAGTAAAACCCTGGTAAATATTCTGAGAATGCTCCCCACAAAGTTTATGGGAAATGAACATATATCCACATATGTTCCTCATATGTATAGATATATGAATATATATTCATATATCTATATATGAGGAACATATGTAGATATATGTGTGTGTATATATAAACAAAATACATGCACTTACCATTATACACATATCACTTATATATGTATATGTACACAATATATATTAGGTATAACATATACATACATAACATGTATATATACACACAATATAAACATGTATACATATACACAACATACATTATGTACAATGTATACACATTGTGTATGTATTCATTGTGCATAATGTATGTTGTGTATATGTATATATGTATAATTACATACAAATACATATATACATAATATATACACATATACAGAATATTTGTATATATTACAATATGTAATATATAGTATATATGTATATACATATTATACATAGAATATATGTATATTTGTAAGTGAATGTATATTTTAAATATATATATTCAAAACTGCAGTAAGGATATTGCCTAGGTCTCTGCATTTCAATAAAATCAAAACACAACAGAAAAAGGTTCAGAGAACGGGATGATTAAAAAGTCCAGGACCGCACTGTATGCAGACAACCTTAGAGGATTAGTATGATTCCATCTGCAAACACTGAAACTGACAGGGGTATGATTGAAGTCTATAAAACTCATAAAAGGTAGGGCTGTGATGAACACAAACATGTTCACCAAATCCCAGTTTACCATGACAACAGTCTTTCCCTTATATCTTGAAAGAGCAAAATTTAGAACAAACAGAGAAAGGATAAGTTAACAAAACAGAGCAGGTAGCAATAGCCCGATTGCCAGAAATCATAACCTTGAAAACCAGAGACAGACTGCAAATATAAATAACTTCAACTAAGTACTAGACAAATCCACGCATGACAGTTCCATTAAGGGAATAAAATGATGCCTAAAAATTTAAAGAGGCTAAAAGTGATTGACCAAAAATGAATGACTTAGAATTAGGATTCTTTCTAGATTTAGAGTCTTTTTAACAACAGCATTGCACACAGATCCTCACCAGCTGTGCAGCTTTGGAAATTGCCCCTGCATTGCCTCTTCTGGTTTGCTGAAAATATTGTTTCTGGTAAATTTATTTCATGTCAGCCAAAGTGCTGTTTTTATGGAATTGCCCATGGAGAGAAGCCCATCACAGATTCTGAGCAACATGGAGAAGCCCTGGTACAACACTAAATTTAGATAGAATTGAGCCATACACTAAAACTCTTAAATGACCTCACTTTTCAAATCTCCTCCAGGCGTGAAATAGACCCACTAGTATAAGATGTAGTATGGGCATTTTCAAAGGGAATAGGAGATATTCTGTTCTTCCAAGAGCAGGCATATGAATCACAACGAAGTCATTGATTAAATCCCTGGATGCTTGCAGATTAAATTTAGTTACTTTTTTAAACCTTGCCTTCTGGATGATTGCACTCTAAAGCAAGTAGCATGGCTTCTGGTTATTGCAAGCCCACAACTTTCTGCTTCTCTAGGAACTGTTTCAATTTGAAAAGGGCACTTAGTCCTTGGAAACAATCCCATTTTGAAATAGCAATAATCGTACTCAACTGATTAAAAATTAATATGTACCGTGCTTGAATGCTACACCACATAATTTCTCAAAAAAAAAAATGCTGAACCTCTAGGATTTTTCTCTCCAGTATTCCTTACCACACAAAATATGTGTTTTGCATTAATTCCTAAATTCTAGATCATGACCAATTTCTGTCTAATCAATACATAGATGTTTGTTAAATATTTACTGGTTTTCTTTGGACTTAAAAGGAAAAACACATTTTGCAGTTACTTTTCCCTAAGATAATGGGTCCAGCTGGAAATGTACTGCCTGGAAGTAGCTTCTGATGCATGTCTGCATTTCTGTATGGTACTCAAATTCAGGGCACCAGTATCTTTAGTGCGTTTGGTACTCTACCAGGTTATTGCTACCTTCTTCCTTCTGAAGGCACTTTCTAATAAAAGCATGCAATTAAGTACTCCTTGTGATTTACCAGTTAAAAACTTGGCAAAGCCCTGCACCAAACATGTTATAGTCTTTTAATTGTGGAGGTATAAATAGACATCTTCCTAGTAAAATGTTCTATAATCACCCAAAGGGCAACGCTTTATAACCATTATCATATCAACCTTATACCTAACCCTAAATCCCCTACCTGGACTGACAGTTTAACTAGGCCCACAAGGAACAGAGTAATGTAGTTCCCAGAGAACTGCCAAAAGGAGGAAAGATTTTAAATAACTCATGCACAAAAATTCTACTACATAAAGTTCATAGTCTTGTTGTTTGAAAGATTGAGGCAATAGTCATTTTGTCCCATAAATACAATATTTGTAAGGAATGGAAAATTATTGAGGAATCAATAGTATAGAGGTCATTTTTTCCAATAGCTAAGTAGAATCCAGACAGAAGGAGTAATTCAAAATACAGGAAACTCCCTCACAGGACACTTACCATTTGTTGTATCTTCATGTACTCTTGAAAATCAGCCACTCGTAATGCATGCTCCAAAACGGCATCAGGAAAGATGAAACACAAGTGAGCATTGGTCTTTTAAGTGCAATACAAGAGCCAAGAACTAAGGCAGCGTGGCCAAGATCATAGGCTCTTACTATGACAACATGTAATTCAGAGGCCTCCTGTGAAGAAAGATGTTATAGGCAATTGTTGGAAATTTAATTGGTGTCTGGGACTTTATCAGCGACAGCTCATTATTCATGTTACCCAGAGAAGAAGAGGAAAAACATACTAACCAGCATCCTTTCGAAAGCAAGTCTCAAAGACTCAACTGCAGCTTACATGCAAAGAGCATTTTTTAGTGGTAATACCAGACATGTTAAAACAAACCCAGGCCAGGCATGGTGGCTCACACCTGTAATCCTAGCACTTTGGGAGGCTGAGGCGAGCAGATCATCTGAGGTCAGGAGTTTGAGACCAGCTTGGCCAACATGGTGAAACCTGTCTCTCCTAAAAATACAACAATCAACTGGGTATGGTGGTAGGTGCCTGTAATCCCAGCTACTCAGGAGGCTGAGGCATGAGAATCGCTTGAACCTGGGAGGGGGAGGTTGCAGTGAGCCAAGGTAGTGCGCTGCACTCCAGCCTGGGTGACAGAGTGAGACTCTGTCTCAAAAAAAAAATAAAGAAAGAAAGAAAGAAAGAAAGAAAAGGAAAAGAAATAGAAAAGAAGCAAACAAACCCGGGCTTCAGGCTGAGTGGCAAAAAGTGCTGCTTGTATTGCAACTGTGCACCCAAAGCCTCTTGCCTCAATAAAACTTGAACATTTTCATTTAGAACTTTTGAATTACAGTTCCTGGCTTTATGGCATATTTCATCTGGGCCACTTCCAAATGGACCCTCTGGCATGGTTATATCCTATGATAGAGAGATGTTCAGTTTAAAAATAATTACCTAAATCATCTCGGCCACTTTGATTTAGTGTGAGGGGTGGTTGATTTTGTTTCCTTGCTTACTGTGAAAATTTTACTTATGATAACATTACTTTGACTTTTAAATTGAACTCATGGACAACAAAATGCAAGTTTAGAGTATATAGTTTTGGGGTTTTGTTTCCAACACATGTTGAATAAAATTTGACACTGCAACTTTTCCTGAGTTGAACCAACCATGAAAATTTAGTGTTCACTTGAGATAAGAGAATAGAAGAACTGAATGTATTGAGAATCTTCTGAATCTAGTTTGAGAGCATTGTACTGTCAGTAGCTTCCATTCTCACCCACTAGGAGGAAGACTCTAACATGTCATGCAACCAAATCAGTGATATAACTTCTTGACTTCATTCAGCTTGGCATGATTACTTCATCTTGAGATTCTTCCTAATTTCTTAAAAATAGTTTCTTACAGGGAACAAAAGGAAAAATAGACAATTTGAACTACTTCAAAACTAAAAACATCTGTGCATCAAAGAACATAATTAACACACTGAAAAAAGCAATCTATGGAATAGGATAAAAGAATTGCAAATCAGATATCTGATAAGGGGTTACTATCCAGGATATTAAAAAAAAGAAAGAAAGAAAGAAACTCTTGCAATTTAACCACAGCAACAACAAAATATCCTGATTTTAAGATGCACAAAGGCCTGGAATAGACATTTCTCCAAAGATGACATCAAAATGGCCAACAAGCTTAGGGGAAAGCTTAGCAATCAAATTCATCACTCAACATCACCAGTCATTAGGGAAATGCAAATCAAAACTGCAATGAGATATCACCTCTTACACATCAGAATGGCTACTGTTTAAAACAAACGAACAAAAAACAGGAAATAAGTGTTGGCAAGGATGTGGAAATAGTGGAACCCTTCCGCACAGTTGGTGGGAATGTAAAACCCTTCTGCACTGTTGATGGGAACGGTGCAGTTGCTATGAGATTCTTTAATGGCGGTTCCTTCAAAAATTAAAAGTTGAATTATTTTATGATCCAGCAACTTCACTTCTGGGTATGTGTCCAAAAGAACTGAAATCAGAGTCCTAAAGAAGTGTTTGTGTCCCTATGTTCATAGCAGCATTGTTCACAATAGTCAAGAAGTGGAAATAACTCAAGTATTAATTGACAGATGAATGGATAAACAAAATATGGTATATATACACAAAGAAATATTATTCATACTTAAAAAGGAAAGAAATTCTGACACATGCTGCTATATGGATGAGCCTTGAGGACATTATGCTAAATGAAATGAACCAGTCACAAAAAGACAAATACTTCAGTATTCAATTTACATGCGATATCTAGAGTCATCAAATTCATAAAAACAGAAAATAGAATGGTAGTGTCCAGGGGTTGGGAAAAAGAGATTGGAGAATTATTGATTTGAGTAAAGAATTTCAGTTTTGTAACATAAAAAGTTGTAGAGATTGGTTGCACAATGATATGCCTACACCTAACACTACTGAACTATTAAGAAGGAAATTTTTATATGTATTTTATCACAATTAAAACTTCTTAAATTTAAAAATAGTTTCAGCCTGCTATCTGAATACTTTGGGAGGCTGAGGCAGGAGGATTGTTTGAGGCTAGGAGTTTGAGATCAACCTGGGAAAGATGGCAAGATCCCTGACCCTATAAAAGTTTTAAAAGTTAGCAAAGTGTGGTGGCACATACCTGTGATTCCAGCTACTCAGGAGGCTGTGGTAGGAGGATCCCTTGAGCTTCAGAAGTTGAGGCTGCAGTGAGCTGTGATCATGCCACTGTACTCCAGCCTGGGTGACGGAGCAAGACCCTGACTCAAAAAAGAAAAAAAATTCGAACATCAAGAGATTTGCCCTTTTTCCCCCCTTTCAACCAAAATTTCTAAGCCACATGTAGAATGCCATGTGTATCTACCTAAAACTATAAATTGGGCTACTTTAATCAAACATAATGATTGAACAGTTAAAAAAACTGCCCAATTTTTTAAAAGATTTTCAAGCCAGGCAGAAATGTTGGGAGTTGATGTGACATTCCTAAAGCTACCTTTATCATTTCTGCTTTTGTATACCGTGCATTGACTTCATGTAATGTTTAGCTTCAAAATGCCAAAGTGCCACTTATAAACTGTGGTTGTTAGCCTACAAGCCTTCAGTTAAAATGAGCGTTGTTTTATGTTTTCTAAGCTATTTTAACTGATGATACAAATGAATGGGGGAGGGGTAGTGATGAAATGCACATTATTTGTCTGAGGCTTAAATAAGTATTCTGTTTCAGAAGGCTAACATTTTAATCTTTTAAATTTAGAATATTTAGAATATTTCTAACATTATTTGGTGTTGACAACAATTACTGGATCAATCAATCTTAGGCATCTTGGTAGCTACCAAAAGAAAAAGATGTCCTATTTTTTTGTCTTCATACACAAATACAAAATTAGCCCCAGGAAATAAAACAACAAGAAATTCCACATGCTTATGTCAGAATGTGTAAGTGTCATAGCACAAAATATCAATGCTATCATATCTAACCCAGTACCTCTTTTCTAAGAGGTGGATCCAGAAAGAGCTTACTGGAGTGTCTGGGACCCCAAATATATAGTGGAGCAAGAATGTTGGGGCTAAAAACCAAGCTGGCCTGGCAAAGATCACTAAGTGTGTAGGTGGGACACATAGACACTGAAACCAACTGATATTGCCAGGTTAAGTACAAATGGTAATTAGTATCATTGCTGGAGTGAAGGAGACAGGTTAAGTACAAATCGTAATTAGTATCATTGCTGGAGTGAAGGAGACAGCAATAGCAAGCTTACAGGACATAGTAAGTTCTTTCTCACCTCTTCCTGTCTCCCAATATCTTTTGGGTCTCCCTATTGGTAGCACTAAATAGAGAGTCAACTGACAAAAAAAGAAAGATATTTGCCCCATCATCACTATGGAAAATATATATGGTGGATTTGGAACTGAGAGATAAATACTTAAAAACTAGTACAGGAATCCCCTTGAATTTCTTTAGAATCCATTCTCAATGGGTATTATACGTTCTGCACACCACAAAACAATGATTCCTTGCTGACTGGAATACAGAAGTGCCTAGCTTTGGTTTATCATGAAAGTCCAAAGAATAAACCTCCACGCTGAGAAACAGCAAAGTAGGAATCTGTGAAACTCTTGCCTGAGTTTCCTGCCTGTCATCTTACCCTATGGAATTTAGACATGCCAGACCCCACAATTACATGAATCAAGTCATTAAAGTAAAATTTTATCTTTCTCACTCTCTTCCAATAGATAGAAGATAGAGAGATAGATTAGATAGATAGGTAGATAGAGTTAGTGAACTATGATTTGAATGCTTGAGTTCCTTCAAAATTTATGTTGAACATAACACTATTCCAATGAAACAGTATTAAGAGGTGGGGCATTTAGAAGGTGATTAGGTCATGAGCACTTATGAGGGATTAAAGCCTTTATAAAAGAGACCTCACACAGCATTTGACACTATTGCCCTTGCATCCCTGCCACCATTTGAAGACACAGTGTTTGTCCCCTCCAGAGGGTCCAGCAACAAGATGCCACTTTGAAGCAAATAGCAGCCCTCACACAACACCAAACCTGTTAGCACCTTGATCTTGGACTTCCCAGCCTCCAGAACTGTGAGAAAAAAAAATCTATTTTTTATAATTATATAATATACAGTATTCTGTTGTAGCAGCACAAATGGACTAAGATATACAGATGATATTAGATAGATAGATAATATTCTTGGGTATATCCTATTGTTTGAAGACCCCAATTAATACAGTTCTTTACTTATGCAGGAAATCAAGGATCAGGAAGCAGAAACCTCAGCTGCAGAGACAATAGTGGCAACATCTTATGTCATACTCTCCCAGGGAGAGATAATGCTGTTTTTTCTCCCTGATAATTATTTTTGCTTAGTAAGGATTGAGCCAAAAAAAATATTTCTCAGTGTTACTTGAATCCAGTGATTCCATAAAACTGGAATCTTCTCAGTTTCCTTCTTTCCTTCACTGCCATTGCCCTTTAAATATTGAGGGAGTGTTCTATCTGGTTATCAGTGATGTGTCCTGCTGCATAATTAATTCTGGAGACTGGTGACACAGCGGCCACTTCCCTTCTCGAGATGCCTAAGGCTGGATTAAGTATAAACATACATATGAGGACTCCCCATCAGACTTTTCAAATCCTTTCCCAAGACACACTCATAAATAAACATAAGCAGTAGCCAAAATGTGGTTAGCCAGCAGGGAAGTGCTCACGAATAATAGCTTTATTGCGGAGTGCAGCAGACCATAAACATGGAATGCCTGTGGGCAGCCTAATGAAACATGAAGTAATTGTAAGACGGGGTAAATGCATTTCCTTCATCTACCCTTACTTCTAAGATAGATTAAACAGCTTTTTTAAAAAACAAAAGCTGTATCTTATTTAGGAAACAGTTTCAGTTCCCTAGGTGCATAATAATTAAAAACAATGTCCATAAAGGAGATGCCACAGTAGATTTGGACATTTAAAAACAGAATAGCTAGTTTGGAGCATAATCTTTGGGTTTTTGTCTCTTCAAATATGTTTTCTGTTGACAAAGGTGAATAGTTTCCAGTTTATTCACTGAAACCATTTCTTTACATCTCATTTGCCCTTATTTTCTTTTATTTTTGTGGGAATTATCACACTCAGATCTTCCAAATTTCTCACTTGGCTTTTCAGTAATTGTTGTGGAGCTTTGCATGTATTTCTTGGTACTTATATTATTAGCCTAGACGCTAGAAAGTATCAAGGGATCCAGACATCTCTCTACATACCTTGTAGATAAATGTCACTCAGATCATGTACATCTTTCCCTCCCAAAGGATCATGGAGCACAGGAGGTAAAATATTTTGTCCAAACATCCTGCTAAGAAGAATAGTGATGAATTTTGGGAGAAATATTTCCTAGCTTTTAAAATACATTTTGCATGGTGGGATTCAAAATAATGTACTATAGAATTCTGTGAGCAAAGCAAATTCCTCTGGAATGTCATGAAATTTATTTCTGCCAATATATAGGTAATGTTAGCTTTTATGGAAATAATATAACTAGGCTTGGAGACAGTCATTTCCATGTCCATCTTTATGTTAAGAGAAATTATCATTTCAAGGTAGATTCCAATCACAGGGTATCTTGTAAGCATACCTATTGGAATGTTCATCAGAAATAACCCTAATAAACATTTTATTCCACAAAGTCTTTTCATGTATGAAGAGGCAGAAGACAAAACATGAAGTACTGTAATTTGAGAGCATCCTTATAATTACCTGAGAAGTTCTCCCTCCCTATCCATATTTTCCCTGCCATCCTTTCTTATTTCTTTTCTGCTCAGCTTCAGAGGTTTTTGCTTAAGACAATATAATGCGAAAATATAACTCTCACCCCATTGACCTCTTTCCACCTTCTATTTTCTACCTCTATTTCTTTTGTAGAGATAACCACTTTTGTGAGGTTAGTGTATCATTTTCCCTCTTCTTTTTATAGTTTCAGTTACAGGATGGTGCATTATTATTTTAATTTAAATTTTCATAAGTACCAATCAGGTCATTCACTCCCACAAATCTGTCTGTATTCTCTGGCCATTTTTAGATTGAGTCATTTGTCTTTTATATTGACTTTTAGAAATTCTTTACATATTTTAGATACAAACAGCGAGTCACTTGTATATGTTGCAAATATAAACATTCCCAGTCCATGGTTTCTTATTTGCTGTGTTACTTGCTGGTTTCCTTGATTGTTTTAACTTGTATGCAGTCACATTTATTTTCTTAAGGGAGGAAATCTCTGCCTTCTATTCCAGGCACTAACTTAGTATTCCACGCAGTAAAGAGGAAAAAAAGATGGAGGCTCAATAATTTGATATGTATTTTTTAATTCCTTCTTCTGTTTCCTCCCTGTGTATCTCTTATAATTATCATGTACCTTGTTTCATTGATTTACAGTTTTCTCCGGGTTAAAAAATTTCTCTCCCTCTTGCCCTAATCACACTCTGTTTGCAAGCATCTAAGAAAAAGGATTCACCTACTTTTCACGTTCAATACCAATCCTCTTCCATATGTGTTTCTGCAGTCAGAATTTCTGTTATTTATTCAAATATACCCTCCACTCTCCTCTTTATCATTTTATTCTCTTACTATCATTGGCTGTAGGAAGAAATAAATAAATGTGTGTGATCCATTTACTCTTTTTAATGTAAAGACCACACAATTGTTGCCAACTCAAGGGATTTATATAATGCCCTCTTTTCAGAGATGGTAGGGAGATGTCCATGGTCCTGATATTAAGAACAACTCTTAGATGCTGCGATTGACTAATGATGTAGTTTCGCTTTGTATCACCACCCAAATCTCACCTTGAATTGCAATCTCCACGATCCAAATGTGTCAAGGGTGGGACCAGGTGGTGGTAAGTGAATCATAGGGGTGGTCTCCTCCATGCTGTTCTCGTGATAATGAATGAGTCTCATGAGATCTGATGGTTTTATAAGCATCTGGAGTTTCCCCTGCTTATATTCACTCTGTCCAGTTGTCCTGCGAAGAAGATGCCTGCTTCTCCTTTGCCTTCTACCATGACGTTAAGTTTCCTAAGGCCTCCCAAGCAATACAGAACTGTAAGTCAATTAAACCTCTTTCCTTCATAAATTACCCAATCTCAGACAGTTATTTATAGCAGCATGAGAATGCACTACAACTAACAAGTAAAAATGTTCATAAAAAAATATAGAATGGCAAACTACTGCTTAGTGACATGAAAAGTAAATATATTACAATGTGTTTTCTATTTCTGCATGCATCTTTATATGTGGCTATATTTTAAATAAGCACATATGTTTATGACTGTACAACACTGCATTTAATATATTATTATTTGCATAACTGCTCCCCTATTCTTGGATCAATTTAAAATTAGCCTATTCTTTATTTTGGTGATTCTAGAAGTGTGTATTTGAGCAACTTGTATTAATTATCTTACATTATTTTGAAAAATCAGATACTTTGACACCACCCAAGGCTTGCCAGAAAAGAAGCCCTGATATTGAAGTCTTAGAAATCAACACTTGAACTACCTCCTTAGTTGATTTGCATATACCTCAAATTTTTTAATATTTTGGCTTAATTATGTGCTTGCTATTTTGGTTATGTTAGTTCAGCACCACAATAGGGAAGTTTGTAGAAAAAAATTGATGATAAAACACTGAGAATACAAGCAGAGAGGCAATCAAAGTGGGTAAATTTAAGTATATTCCTCCCCTTGACTACTCTACTGACTTCCAGTTTCAAATTTTTCATTTAATGAGAATACTAATACATGTTCCTCTATCACTGCAAACTCAAATGTTTGAAACAGAGAATGAATTCTCAACTATTACAGTTATATAAACAGTAAATTAAGCACCTCCCCACCCCAGGAATACAAAGTGTTGTCTGTGGATGCCGGAGTGAGAAGACAGGAATGATTTCTCTTAGAAGGTGAAATTTGAACAAGCAACAATAATCATGAAGCACAAAAATGTGTTCCACAAAATGAAATAATATGAGAAAGAGCATGACAGTGGGTGAATGAGAGATGGGAGCGGATAAGCCAAGAACGATGCGAAGGCTGGCCATATGAAGTAAGAAAATCTGTGTTTGAAATTAAAGTGTTTCCATTGCTATGGGTCTTTTTAATATGAGAATAGATTGCCATTCTTAGAAATAACATGAAGCCACTGTAGATTTCTGAACCAGCAAATAATATCTGTTGTGTGATCCAGATTACTCTGGCTGAATGAAGCCCTATTTTAAACATGGCAAAATCCAGGTGTAAAATGATGAAAGGTTGGTTTTGTGTTGATAGATGAAGAAATAGAGAATAGACAAAGAGACACGTGGAGCTCTTGCTGGAATTGGCAACTCAATCCAGAAAACTGCTACAATGTGTCTGCTAAATGAGCAACTTCCTCAGCTAAACTGTATTTCTAAAGTGACACGAGTATAAAATAATTACCTAACATGTCCAAATTCCTTCTCATTCAAGCCTGACACAGCTGTTACTATATAACAGCTTACTCTTGCCGATAGTTTAACCAACTTGAAAACCCATACCCCGGCCGAGGCGGGCAGATCACGAGGTCAAGAGATCGAGACCATCCTGGCCAACATAGTGAAACACCGTCTCTCCTAAAAATACAAAAATTAGCTGAGTGTGGTGATGCGTGCCTGTAGTCCCAGCTACTCGGGAGGCTGAGGCAGGAGAACTGCCTGAACCCGGGAGGCGGAGGTTGCAGTGAGCCAAGATCGCACCACTGCACTCCAGCCTGGCACCTGGTGATGAAGCAAGACTCTGTCTTAAAAAAAAAAAAAGAAAAAGAAAAAGAAAACCCATGCCCCTTCCATTCTTAGGGATCCATTAGTAGGCAATTTAAGCTATCGTTCTATATCTGCATCCTTTGGGATCATTTCATTAATTATGAGCAATGTTGCTAGTCAAAGAAAGGTGTAAATTAAAGCAGCCAAAATTGAATCTAGTAAATTTGATTACCTGATAATGATGCTCACAGGTATTGAGATAGAAAGTGTTTGAGACTATTGAATGGAATTAGGTTTGAGATTTTCTGGAGATTTAACTTACCCTTATTCATTTTGTTTATAATCAGCATAAATTGCAGAGTTGAGCTTGCACTGAAAACAAATTGTACTTGTCACCATACGTATCACATTCATTATTGCCAAAAAAAAATGGTGATATGTTTCTGAGAATATAAAACTCAATGAGAATTTGTCTTGCACTATTTGTAGCTTTCTAATTGTTCACATTTTTCTTACTTTTTAAAAAATAGAGACAGGGTCTTGCTGTTTCCCAGACTGGGCTCAGACTCCTGGGCTCCAGCAATCCTTCTGCCTCAGTCCCAAAAAGTGCTAGAACAGTAAGCATGATCCACTGCTCCTGGCCACGAAATATCTTTTTTTTTTTAATTTCCAATACTTTAGCTTTCATACTGGTCAGGAGAGATAAAAAATGAATGATAAACAGTTAATTAGAAGAACGAGAGAAGTTCTACTTCAACCTCATTGTACTCTCAAGTAGTGCATACTACTTGGAGACGCCTAAGGAGGTGAAGCAAGAAGAATTTTTGAAGAACAAGATTTCTTCTCCATCTGTGACCTATTCATCTTGGCTTTATGGGGGAGAAGAAGCATGTTTTGCTAGTATTCTAAAATCGTGGACTGCAAACCACTTATAGTATGGATCATAACTTCTATCTCTCTAACAACAGAAAATATATTTTGAATTGTCATTTGTTCTTATTGGCCATTTATTGAATACTACATGCATCAATCTGTGAAAACACACAGAAATGAGATACAAAGATGTTTCAGCAAACACCTTGGAACTGGCTTTGGCCTTCTGAGATTAAAATCAGCTATAGGTTTTGTTCCTGTCTCAGGAGAATGATAGATAAAAGAACAAATCCCTACTGTAAAAAATGCCTTGTCTTATTTTTACATAACAATGTTAGACATGTAAGGCTAACAACAATTTTGTAACACCTACCTGTCTTAAGCTAGGTCCCCAAAAACAAACTTTAAGAAGAAGACACACATGAAAATAATTGATTAATAAAGTAGCCAGGTGTATTAGTCTGTTTTCACGATGCTGTTAAAGACATACCTGAGACTGGGCAATTTACAAAGAAAAAGAGGTTTAATGGATTCATAGTTCCACTTGACTGGGGAGGCCTCACAATCATGCTGGAAGGTGAAAGGCATGTCTTACGTGGCAGCAGTCAAAGAGAGAAATGAGAACCAAGTAAAAGGGGTTTCCCCTTATAAAACCATGCGATCTCATGAGACTTAGTCACTATGACAAGCACAGTATGGGGAAAACCACCCCCATGATTCACTTATCTCCCACTGGGTCCCTCCCAAAACACATGGGAACCATGGGAGCTACAGTTCAAGATGAGTTTTGGGTGGAGACACAGCCAAACCATATCACCAAGAAAGAGAAATTCTCAATATAATAAGAAAAAACAACTATGCAAAAATCTACAGCAAAAAATTATACTTAATCATGAAATATTACAATTTCTTTCAAAGACTGGGAATAAATCTCACTCTATAACTCACTGTAGCCTCGACCACCTAAGCTCAAGTGATCCTCCCACCTTAGCCTCTTGAGTAGCTGGGATGAAAGACATTTGTCGCCACTCCTGCCTAATTTTTGTTTTTATTTTTTCAGAGACAAAATTTCACTATGTTGCCCAGGCTGGTCTCAAACTCCTGGGCTCAAATGATCCTCCTGGCTCAGCCTCCCAAAGTGCTGGGATTACAGGCATGAGCCACTGTGCCTGGCTGGAAGATATTTTTCATCTTAAAAATGTATATAATGCCAAAGGCATTTTTCCTCAGGATATATTTCCCTAAATTTTCAGGAAGCAGAGAAAACATGGTCAAAGACAAAATAATTATATACCAGTATTCAGGAGACAGTACTCTGGCACTATGGCCAAGAAGAAAAAAAAAAAAAAAAAACGTGGATGGAGCTCCTTATTAGCTTTCAGTTGGAGGGTGTTGGAAGCCTTGCAGAAGACTTTAGTTCTAAAATAGTTTAAAGAACCAAAGCAGAAAAAGGAGACAAGAAGGCCATGAGGATACCAAGCTAATGGCTGAGAGTTAAGATCAATCAGGATGTCAAAATGAGGTCCAAGAGATGAACTGAAGGGTTAACATAAACCAAGCGGAGACAGCAAGGAGCTAACCGGTCGAGAGACAGTTCAGTGTGAATCTTGCAAACACTAAATTTTTGTCTCCATGTTTCCTCTCATTCAGGATTTGCCACTACTGCCCTACTGGAGGTTACTTTTTTTTTTTTTTTTTTAAGGATCCATCTCACTGGAGAAATAAGTGAATTGAGAAATTGAAAATATAAAATGAAAGTATCCCTCAGTCATGAAATGCATTATCATATTTCAATTGGCTTATACCATGAGCAGATAGCATTTCGTTTCAGAGTTGTTCAGAAGGCGAAGAAGTTTGTGTAAAGATTCCTGTAACTGCTCTCTGCTGTCCCTGGTCCTGAAAGTTGAATATCAGTGTGATAGTGTTATGGCAGTCAGGGCTGTGTCTGTTCTTATTAGCTCTGATTTATAAGGTACAAGGCAGGCTTGAATTGTCCTTGTCAATTACCAACTAAGCATACAAGTAGATGGGGCAAATCAAATGTAGCTCTAGTGAATGGAATAGTTTAATTCATATATTACTTGCAAAGGATGCTCTTGGCTTTAATAGTTAATGCTACTCTTGCATGTAAATGCATTTAGGCATTATAGACTCAACTTTGATGGGTTACTAACGGCTCTTTTCTTCTGATACTACAATCATTTAAGGGACCTGTAGTTTTGTGTCTGTAAAAGACTAAAATATATAATTGGTTTTTAAAAAGGGAATCAATAATTGTAAACCATGGTGTCAAGAATTCGAAAAAGATTAATTGCAGGTGGTCCTTGCTTAGGATGAATTAACAACCCCAACTAGCAAGGTTCCAGCAATTAATGGAACACCCAGCCATAAGATTTACGTTAGTGTTCAAAGGTCAATCGGTTACAATGAAGGAGTGTATTCATTAGGAAAAGGAAACTTCAGGGAAATCCTATAACAGCCCCTCATTCTGCACACTTGTATCAGTCTTTCCACTGGCGAAAGCCTATGAAAAGAGGAACATGATGTTCCAGAGGTAATTGATATGAACTGCTCCTCACAAACGCTGAGTAGCAATTGCATTATTGTTTAGCTCTTGAATTGGCTTTCAGGAAACACAATAAAGGCTTGAGGAAGCAAATATGTTGCTCCACTTTCCATAATACAGAAATAATGACTTATTTCTGTCAATGCAATCTGAAAAGGGCAGTGAGATATCTCAGAGCTTTCAAACAATAAAATCTACTTGCTTTCATTCTAACCCTTTATCTTTTGATACAGATGAGATGTGTGAAGTTATGATGGCAAGATTTCCAATTTGTAGAGAAGCAAGCCAATATAATTGTATGAAAACACTCAATTTTAAAATGATGGATTCTAAAATACATAAAGTACATATTACTTATACTATAGCTTATATTAAAACTAAGAGTATAGCTTGATTTTTTTTTCTTTTCTCTCTCCTTTCTTTTTGCTTTCGTTTTTTTTTTTTTTTTGAAACAGGGTCTCATTGTCACCCAGCTGGAGTGCAGTGGTACAATCATAGCTCACTGCAGGCTCAACCTCCCAGGTTCAAGCAATCTTCCTGCCTCAGCCCCCTGAGTAGCTAGGACGACAGGCATGCACCACCATGCACAGCTAATTTTTGTATTTTTATTTATTTATTTATTTTTCTAGAGATAGGGTTTTGCCATGTTACCCAGACTGGTTTATAACTTCTGGACTCAAGCAATCCACCCACCTCAGCTTCCCACAGTGCTGTGCTGGGACTCCAGGCATAAGCCATCACACCCAGCCTTGATATATTTTTTTTTCTGTACATATATACCCCTGTAACAAAATACAAGAAAATATAAAACTTTTTTCACTACCCAAAAACTCCTTTATTTTTCTTTCCAATCACATTCTCTGAAAGTTAAGTACTATTTTGACCCCTAGTGTATGCTCTTGAAATTTACACCAGTGGAATCATACAGCATGTACTCTTTTGTGTCTAGCCTCTTTTATTTAACATTATATCTGTGCCATCCATCCATAACCTTGCATGGAATCATTCATTTTTATTATCGTATAATATTCCATTTTAAGAATACAGAAAAACTCCTTTATTTTAATAATGGAAATTTGGCTTCTTTTCAGTTTGGGGCTATGATGAACAAAGTTCCTACAAACATTCTTGTTCATGTGTTTTGGAGAGAATAGACATTTATTTCTTGTGACCTAGGAGTATAATTTCTGTTCTATACAGGAGGTGTGTTTTCAGTTCAAATTAATACTGCCCAACAATTTTTGTAGCAATTTACATTCCTACCAGCTGTGCATGAAAATTGCTTCCATTGTGACTAACTTTTGACATTTTCTTTCTTTTTAACTTTAGCCATTCTGATAGGTTAATATGCCATACTTTTGGTCCATATCAGATTTAATTATGTATCTTACAATATTGAATTATTTTCATATTTTTTAAATTTAAGAAATCTTGTAAAATATATTAAGATATGTATTAAATACTCTATGCTTGATATTAAAGATGTAATCTCATATTAACCAACATTTATTTAATTACAGAAAATAGAGTTTGTAAGATTTACACTGCTTTCATTGGATTTAGTATGACTAAGATCTAGTTACCTTTTCCCTCTAATGTCTCAGACCATTCCAGAGATTAGTCTTTCTAAGCCCTTCTCATTTTTATCTCATTTTATTCCCATCCCTTCAGAGATGTGACACATATTTACTTATTGGCATGTTTAAATTCCTAACATATCTATCCCCTTAATCAAGATTCTGTGTGCGATTTTCCCCTTCTCTTTCTTCTCTTCACATTCTCCACAGAAAACCTCTCCCAATCTCTTGACATAACAAATCACAAAACTCCCAAAATTCTGCATTGAGCTCTAGCCCTGAACCCTCCTCTACATTTAGCATTTAAATTTTCAGCTATTTGTTAAATATTTTCATTTGAGTGTTCCAAATATACATTTGTAATAATCTTCTTATTTGTTTTCAATTGAGTTGATTTCATATAGAAACTCCATTTTCTTCTAGAATTAGGAAAAATGATTTCAGGACTTTCATGATACTCTCTTGTATCACAAACTGTGGAATAAGATTTATTCAAAAAGTTTTCATGACTATACTTCAGATTTTTTTACTAGAGCTCACTATAAAATTATAAAAGATAAGGTTTATATGGCATACTTCTCTGTTGGTTACAGTGTAAATAAATTTGCACTTCAAGGAAAAAGAAATGCAGAGAACAACTCATGGATCTTAGAAGTTCCATTTCACTATTTTGCAAAATTTTACAACCACAGAAATGACACAGATGGCAATGACTTCAATGACTTTGGCATGACTAAATCCAAATATAACATCTATCTGATGGGATATTATGCATCCATTAAAACTTAGGTTTTTGAAATAAGAAACAACATGGGAAAACATTAATAACAAAATATTAAGAGGGAGAGACAAGCATTCAATTTTAAGTGTAGTATCATCCCAATTCTCGATACATAAACTTGAAAAAAGAGGAAACACATGAAGATCTTAATAGAGCTTATCAGGGTTTGATGGTATTAGACAGTACATTTTTATCTTCTTCTTTATACTTTTCTCTCCTCTGAAGCTTTAATTTTATTACCCAGAACACCTGCATAACATGAAACAACATAATAATTTTATAAGATGTTCATTCAATAACATAGGGAATATTTAGGCGATTATACTGTGCTCTCCCATTAACAGAATAACACTGTAAGCCAGGAGATACAGTAATTGCAAATAGATCATTCCTGGGTGATGATTTAAACATTTGTATTTTCTCTTATTGCTTTTTTCTTTCTTTTTCTTTTCTGAGACGGAGTTTTGCTTTTGTCACCCAGGCTGGAATGCAATGGCGCAATCTCGGCTCACTGCAACCTCAGCCTCCTGGGTTCAAGCGATTCTCCTGCCTCAGGCTCCCAAGTAGCTGGGGTTACAGATAGGTGCCACCACACCCAGCTAATTTTTTTTTATTTTTAGTAGAGATGAGGGTTTGCCATGTTGGTCAGGCTGGTCTCGCACTCCTGACCTCAGGTGATCCACCAGCCTCAGCCTCCCAAAGTGCTGGGATTACAGGCGTGAGCCACCATGCCTGGCCACTTTCTCTTCTATTGATCTTCTCATTTTTCTATAATAATCAGATGCTACACCTAACATTTTAGAAAGACTATGTAAAAAATTTTTAAATAAAAAGTTATAAATAACTAGTGATTTAAGGTTCCCAAATGTCCCTCTTGAGGTCTTGGCATAAGTGTACTTCATTTGATAATGATGATTGCTAGTTTAGCCTGGCGAAAATGTAAAATCTGTGTGGCATACTCACGTAGTATTTTATGTACAAAATAAACCTCAGGTCGCAGAAATTAGTGCAAAACAGAACCCTAAAGTTTTTTTTTTTTTTTTTTTTTTTTTTTTTTTTTT
>PVKP010026190.1:0-32775 GCA_004027715.1 Plecturocebus donacophilus | reverse complement strand
TGCTACAGTGTCGCAGACAGAGTGTGTCACTGAACTTGGTTTGGACTGGTGTCTCTGCTACAGTCTCGCAGACAGAGTGTCACTGAACTTGGTTTGGGCTTTGTCTCTGCTACAGTCTCGCAGACAGAGTGTGTCACTGAACTTGGTTTGGGCTTTGTCTCTGCTACAGTCTCGCAGACAGAGTGTGTCACTGAACTTGGTTTGGGCTTTGTCTCTGCTACAGTCTCGCAGACAGAGTGTGTCACTGAACTTGGTTTGGACTGTTGTGTCTGCCACAGTGTCACAGACAGAGTGTGTCACTGAACTTGGTTTGGGCTGGGTCTTCTGTGGCATGCCAGGAACAGTGTGGGTTCCTTTCCCATTCCTCAGAGGGTCCTCCCTCCCTCCGTCCCTCCCCGCCTAACCCACCCTCCCAGCTGGGCAAGGGGCTCATGGCCTCAGGGTGGAGCAGATGTCCAGTGAGTGCTCTGGAATCTGACATGGGTGACGATGGGGTAGCAGCATTTCAGGGGTATCACGGCCTCCGATCTGGGCATCACACAGAGGAGGAAACTGAGGCCATCAGCAGGTTAGGAAATGGGAAGAAGGTTGCTCCGCTGGCGAGTAGCAGAACTGTGTGCCTGCCAAACCTGGTTCCCTTCAGCGTTCAGGCCGCCTCTCTTCCCACCACACGCACTCCTCATCCCCTTGCTAGGGAACCCCAGGGCTGAGTCCTGCGGTATCACCTGGGGAACCCCTGGCTGGTGTCCAAGGCCTCACTGGCCCTTTGCCTCTTGGTTCCCTGGCCTCGGCCCCAGGAGCTCACAGACCCTGGCTGTGTCCGAGGTGCCCGCACAGGCTGCTCACTTCTCCCTGAGGTGCAGACGTACATTAGAGCAGCTCGGAGAATGGTGTCCACAGCCTAACCCAGAAAGCCAATTCACAGTCAGAGATGCCCGCATGACGCTCGTGGCTGCTCCTGCCTGTGGAAGCCCCTTCCCTCCCTGGTCATTCCTGCTGGTAAAGTAAGTCACAGCAGAGGCAGTCACGCAGCTAAGCACATGAGCACAGGCACGACACGGGAGAAAACGCCTGCAGGAAAGCCAGGGGCCCGCGAGCTCAGCCAAGGGGACCAGGCTGCGGGTTTATTATTTACGATTATTCAGACCTTAGTGGTTCCGGCTAGGGGGCAGGTCCTCTCCACGCCGAGACCCCCGAGCTAAGTCCCCCATGGTCACCTCTGCGACCGCCTCTGCTTTCCTTCTACTGAAAATGTTTTTGTTTAGACACCTCAGTGAGACAATGAGGTTGGCTTTGCTGTCTTGTAGACAGCTCCACTCCCTTCCAAATATGTCGGTTTCCTGTGTGACCCTGGCTGGCGAGTGGTGGGTGAGGGCAGGGTGACAGGCTTGCAGAGACCTCCCACGCTGGGCAGGTTGCTGGGAAGTCTGACATTGCCTTTGCCAGTGCTGGGCTACGGGTCCAAGCTTGTAGTCTGTGACTTCAGGAGAGATTTCGGTTCTTATACCCCCTGCCCCCCGAGAACCCCAAATTCCCCCAGAGAGCAGGGCTGGCCACGCCGCACATCCAGGCTCCCTGAATGGGCTCCTGGCACCCTCCTGTCTCAGGGTCCTGTCCTGTAACTGTGCGCTCACAAGTGGCCACATAGCAGTGCCACAGACCCGCCTTTGTGTAATGAACAAAGTCATAAACTGCTGCCACCCGGCTCTTGGGCGAACCAATATTTAAAAGCTGAAGTCCAGGCTGGAGCGGAGAGGAGTACAAGCAGAGAAAGCCACGGCCAGAAAACCACATAGAAGCCAGCACCACCTGGACTTAGTTGTGTGAGGCTTCTGGGGGGACAGAGGGAGGGGAGATTTGATATTCTTCTGTTTCTCCTGTTAAGGCAACAGATCATAAAACCTATCTTATAATATAAAATATATCTTTAATTTTTTTCTGGTCTTAATCACTGCAAATTTAAAAAACAAATGGAGAAGCTGAAAGAAATTAGGGGAAGAGAAAAGACATGGAGCAATCCGAAGATGAGGACACGAGGAGGGGAAGAAGGGGACATGAGACCACGGAGGGCTGGCTTTGCTCTGTCATGCTCCTCCCCGGTTCCCTCCCGCCCTCCACCCTGAGACAGAAGTGCCGCTCCCAGTGGCCTCTGCTGGCTCCGGTGGGGCTGGCGGCTCTGGCTCGGGTGTCTTCTTGGCACTCCCAGCTTGCTGCTGCTCTAGCACCTGCTGTCTTCTGTCATCGTTGTCTGTCTCTGTGAGTGTCTCCTGGCACATGGAGTTTCTTCAGCACCAGTCACCCTCACCTGAGATTCCCCAGCACGGACAGAAGTGCATGTGTCCAGCCAGGCCTCCAAGGGACCTGCATGGGAGTGAAGACACCAGGATGGAAGCAGAGAGGCACTCACACGCAGACCCAGTGCCCAGTGGTCTTCACCCATCCTGGAGTCCCCGCGCTCCCTGTCCCTAAAGTGTGGAGAGCTTCTGAAGGAGCCTTGCCCAGCGCTGCCTGGCACGTTGGCACACCAGGAGGCTCTTCTGCGTGCCTCCCTGCTCACAGGACATTTCTTACTGAATCGTTCACTTGTTTGCTGGGACCGTCCCACATGCAGTGTCTCGTGACACCTGGCAAAGAGGTCTGGCTCCAGAACTGCTGCGTCACTCTCAAGCCTGGGCCAGGGCTGGCTGCTGCAGGCTGACCACAAGCTAAGGCTGCCTGGACCTCTTCACATTTGATCTCAACCAGATGATCTCTAAGCCAAGTAAGAGAGACTGTGTCCTTTCTGTGCACAAAAATGAAAACTAAGGCTCAAAGAGCCTAAGGGTCAGGCTCAAGATCACATAATTCTCCCAGAAACACATTCTCCTTAAGTCCCGGCCGCCCACTTGGTGACGGGCTGCACACAGGCAAAGGTCTTGACTGTGGTGGCCCCACGCTTTCCACACTTCTGTGGGTGGCATCAGAAGTTATGAATTCTCATGTGCAGCTCAGAGGTGGACCTCGGGTGACCTTTCAAGTCATGTGTTACCCAAGCCTTGTAGGGGATCACTGCAGAGCTGTTGTGTGTGTGAGGGGCCTCATTTTAAAAGAAGGCTTACCCTGGAGGCTGCGTGCCAAGGAAGTGGTCCTTGCGTGTAGGTGGCCGTCGTCCCCTGGAGATGGATGGGTTCTGAGGTCTCTTCCCTTGGACATGGATGTGTGCTGGAGTCTCTTCCCAAGGAGCCACACCCACAGGTGCCCTTCACAGACCTCGAAGGAAGGACACCTGTGCTGGTGGCGGGAAGTCAGTGTCCCCAAATAAAAGTCCGTGTCTGAAATTAGGAGCTGGCACCTGGAGAAGAACGTGAAGACCTGGTGGCCGCGGCGTGGTGATGTTTGGAGAATTTCCAGCACTCCTCTAAGCAAGCTGGAGCCACTTTCTAGAAGGATGTTTGGGTTGTGTTTTGCAGACATTTAAAGCATCTCTTGAGCACTCTGGTTTCATGAGTCCGCTTTATCCTTCTCCTGTTTCTTAACCACGACCCAGAATGTTCTGGATGTTCCGCCTCAGGTGCTGTGTGATGTGTCCTTGGTTGGCACCTTCCAAGACGGCTTTGAGACTGAGACTTTTGGCACAGGGAGCGGGGTCGGCACACAGAGGGGGCAGCTGCGCTTAGAGGGCGTGTGTCTGTGCGCGCAGCCACCTGCACGCGTGGCGTGGATGAACACAGCTGTCAGAGACCCAGCCCTCCGCGCCCTGCACAGCCCGGTCTGCTGCCGCTCCCAGTGATCCGTCTCGGGGCAGGGTGTCCTCGCCTGCTTTCAGGTTAGAATGGTAGCTTGCTTTTGCTGCCCTTTCAAGAATGGTGATCAGCCAAGTAAACTTGAAATCCAGGCTCCTGACACCGAGGGTCTCCCAGAGTCTCCGCCTTCCCCTGCCCCCGCACCCCTGGCCTCCGAAAGGTGCGTCCTGCCTGTGCCCCGGGACTGCCACTCCTTCGGGTTCCTCAGCTGTCCCTTTAGACGGGGCTCCTCAGCCTGCACTGTTGAGGCTGGGGCTGGACACTTCCTTGTCGTGGGACGCCCTGCGTGTCGTAGGATGTTCAGCAGCCTCCACGCCTCCCTCGCCGACCACCTGCGGCACCAGGGCCCCCAGGTACAACACTCAGAAATGTATCTGGTCATTACGAGATGTCCCCAGTTAAGAAACCCTGCATCACACCTTCCGATTATCTTCCCAGAAGCATCAGGCCTCACTCCGGGGAGCTGCGGCCGCGTCTCCTCGGGCCCCTCTGCGCCTGCCTGCCGTCTGGCCTCGGTGCCGAATGGAAAAGAATCCCCTGGAGTGCCCCCTCCCCCGGTGCGTGTGCTTGACTGTGGGACCCCAAGACAAACGTTGGCTTCTCTCAGTTCACCCCAGAAGCCTTGGGCAGCCTCAGTGCCGTTCAACACCACAGCAGAAGTCTCACTGTAAATAGCGTCGCAAGACACTCGTCGGGAACCTGAGTCAGCAACGCTTCAGCTCTGAAAAGTTCCTTGGCAGCGAGATTCAGACGATCAAACTGAAATGCTCTCCCTTCTCCACAGAAAGGGGTGGATAAGGGGACCGGCAGGCAGCAGAGCCCATGGCTGGGGGAGGCCGCAAAGGCCACACCTCACCCTCACCATCCCCCACCATCGGCAGCGCCTTCGTCACCAAGAAGCAGTTATTGAACACCCACGGGTGCTGTGCTGGGTGTTCTCTGGCTGAATGGATGGTTGGGCACCTCCTGCCATGTGGATGGAGGAAGAGGAGGAGGAGAGAAAAACAAAGCAGTGGAGGGTCCCTGATCACAAGGGAGTCATCTTCAAAAGCTAAAAAATCACCAGGCCAGGTGTAGCGCCTCATGCCTGTAATCCCAGCACTTTGGGAGGCCCAGGTGGGCAAATCACTTGAGGTTAGGAGTTCAAGACCAGCCTGGTCAACATGGCAAAACCCCATCTCTACTGAAAAAAAAAGAAAAAAAATTAGCCAGGTATAGTGGCACGCACCTGTAGTCCCAACTACTAGGGAGGTGGGGACAGGAGAATTGCTTGAACCCAGGAGGAGGAGGTGACCGTGAGCCAAGATTGTGACATTGCACTCCAGCCTGGGTGACAGAGCAAGACACTATCTCAAAAGAAAAGGAACCAAACAAATGTGTGCAACATACCAGTCCATCGGTAAAACACAAATGCTATCTGGGCATCGTTCAGGCACCATTTGTGTACCAAGGATTGAACAGTGTGTATGGGATGACAGCTTTCTCGTTTCACGTAGCCAGAAGGCTTGTGCTTGGAAATGGGATTTCATGAGTGCTATTAATAGACTCAAGAAAGAAAGAAAAGAAAAAAAGAGCAGAATAGGAAAGGAGTTCCCTTTGCTAATAGAATTCTATTTTGAGAGATATTTCAGTGTGCAAGATCAGCTTATAAACGTTTATCCTGTTTCAGCAGACGAACAGCTCATCTGCCAGTCAGAGCGTTGAGGCCTTTCCAGTTTAATTACACTTGTCTCTTTTTCAGTTCTTCTCTGGACCCCTTCTGCGTGCTTTTTATTCTTTTTATATTTATTGACTGCCTGAAGCCTGTCTACTCTGAGTCCCTCACTTACTCTGTGCACAAGATGGACAGCAGACTTTAATGTGAAAGGACAGGCTTCGAATATCAGAACTGGCAGACGAGTTTCCATTGCTTTTAAACTGTTGTTCTCAGAAAGCAGACTGGTCATAATAAAACCTTAAATGCATTTATTTCTTTAAGCTTATCATTTCACTCCAGCAGCCTGTCATTAGAATAAATCCAAATCTTAGGAAAACATCTGTGCACATTTCAATGTTACTTATAATAGCAGAAAATTGGGAATGCCCTAAGTGTACAGCAATAGATACACTATTGATGTGTTGACCTATCCACATATTTTTAAGTGATATTACACAGATTTCATAATAAGCATGGAAAGTTTTATATTATTCTGTGAAAAGTTAGTATACAAAACCTTATTTATGTTTTTAAAACAAAAAACA
Organism: Plecturocebus donacophilus; assembly: GCA_004027715.1. Classification (NCBI taxonomy): domain Eukaryota; kingdom Metazoa; phylum Chordata; class Mammalia; order Primates; family Pitheciidae; genus Plecturocebus; species Plecturocebus donacophilus. The sequence continues at coordinate 26,752 of PVKP010026190.1, read as the reverse complement.
GCTTGAGAAAAGTACTATGAGGAATAAACAAATGTAAATTTCGGGTATCTTTGGGTAACGGAATTCTGCGTGATTTTTTTGGTCTTTCTACTTCGCGTATCTATCAAGATTTTCAAACTACAAAGGAAGAATGCTGAAGGATGAATTCTAAAAGGGCAGAGACATACACAGTAAAAATAAAGACTAGGGAGAATTCAGAACGACCATGTACACACCTGCTTCCTTGTAACTTAAACTGACTTGAAAGACATGGAGTGGGATTGATCCTTGGGCACGTTTCACTTCGACTCAGGATCTTGTTTTTATGAAAAGACTGGTTGCTGCTGCTGCCCTGGTTTCTTTCCTTAGAAGCAGTCAGCTGTGCACCTTGCTCTGATGAGACCATGCCAGGCCACTGCTTCCAGAATCGTGTCATCACCCTGCATGTGCCGGGGGAGTTGGTGCAAGAAAGAAACCTTGCTCAGAAAAGGTTGCCCTCCATCCTCTCCTTATCTCACGCTCTGTCCTGGCAGGCGTCCAGTCATAGCAAAATAAGGACGTGCGGTGCGGCAGCTGTATCTGAGAGGTTGCTGGTTCCATACTGTCCTCATCAGAGGCTAATGGCCGTGGTCAGGTCTATCTCGTGCTGGAAGCACTCTGGCCTCTGCCCGCCTGCCATGCATGGGTATTCACGTGAGCTAGCTGTTCTCCTCCTCCTCCTTGCTCATCCCTGCCACGACACCTGCCAGGGCAAGACGGGGTCCTAAACCACGTGTGAGATGTGTTCTTCCACACCGCCCCACCCCTCTCTGCCTCTCTGTCGTACTTGGCACTGCTGGCCAGCCACAGAGCGTGATTACCTCCCACGTCTGTCTGTCACCCATCTCACCTGCTGAAACGCAAGCCCTGCGAGGCAGTTTTAGTCACTGCTGTACCCCAAGCACGTGGACCAGGGTCTACACTTGACTGATGGGGATTTTGAATGAGGAAGCGGATGTGGGTTGCAGGCTGCCCTGCTGGGGGCTCTGCTGTTAAGCCGGGCCCATCTGGATGAATGAACTCACCGTGCTCTGTGTTACTCTGCAGTTCGAGATGCTCACGGGGTCCCTGCCGTTCCAGGGAAAGGACAGGAAGGAGACCATGGCCCTCATCCTCAAGTGAGTAGCGTGGGAGCCACCCCAGAGACCTGTGAGCACCTTCCGGTATCAGCTGCCGCCTCTGAACCTGTGAAGTTCTCATTACATTGCTAGGCTTACAGTGCCAAAGTATTGTCAGCGGGTTTCTAAAAGTCACTGGTTTTACAAAATGGTGGCACTCTTCCACCAGTAGCAGAGGTGCTAGGGGGCTGGGCATTCTAACGACGGGGGTCAAGGGAGCAGTTGCCGGTTTGGCTTGTCCTGCTGCATGGTTCTGAATGAACGCTTCTACTGTAGATCGGGTTTCCTATCAGTAAGTCACCTAGAATGTGTACCGAGTGGCTGGTTTTCAAACGTGATGACTGAAGACCCCCCAGAAGTAGAGACACAAAAAGACACAAGGCCTACAGGGCCTTGTCCAGAGAGATCACAGGAGCAGGGATCTCCCTTCCCTCCACACCTGCTGACCCCATTCATAGAGCCCTCCTGGTTGACCTTGGCAGGTCTCAGTGCCATTTTGCCCCTGTGACTGGATACAAACCATTTTCTGCTTAATTCTCATGAAGAATCATTTACCAAGCCAAGGTTTTGCTCTTGGGCCGTAGGAAGAAGTCTGAGCCCTGTGCCACCTTCCGTAGCGTCCTAAATGTCAGCAGACATTGCCACCATCCCTGGCCCAGAGCAGATGGAAGGAGGGCGGGAAACAGAAAGCCTGGGAGCCCCTCATCAGTTCCTCCCAAAGTGAGGCCACCCGGTGGAGAGTCATAAAGCTCATACCCAAGAGTTGTCCTCATGAGCCGCTCTGGCCGACTTGCTTGCAAATGGACACGTAACTTTTATAAAACTGAGAATCACCTAAAACACTGCCAGCTCGGCTTTTGTAAGCTCAGTTCTTATGTAGATGGAAAGAGAGAGGGAGTGAAGGAAGCGCCATCGTGAAGGGGCTTTTCGTAAAGGTGGGGAGTGACTTTATTGGCCTTCTTCTCCATCAAGGGACCTTCAATTTTGGCAGACACCGATAGCTGCAGGTCAGGACCTTTGCAGTGATTCTCGCTGTTTGTTTGAATTATAAGGGAGAAAAAGTTCTTTACTTTTTCTAAAGCTACAGTAATCCCCAACCGCAAGTCACAGGCAGGGCCTCATGGCTTTCCACCTGGGAGGGGTGGAGAATTTCTGAAGGGAGGCACCGTCCTCTGTGCCCGGGGTTCTCCGTGTGCTCTGGGGACCCTGGCTGGGGACCCTGACACCCTCCCGGGCTTGCAGGTCCTGCTCGCAGGGTTTCCTTGTAACCTCGCAACAGCCTGAGCACAGGGCGGGCGAGAGCCCAGCCGTCTCCTATGGAGCCAGGAAGAGACCCACCAAAATGCACAACAGTGCACTAAAGGCTTTTGGATATGCTTGTTTGGGAAAACATAGATAATTTCCATTAACAATGTTATGTTAATAGGATTGTTATTGTTATTTTAAATGATTTTATTATTAAATATACTTATTACTAATAAAATATTTATTTAATGAATTAGTAAATAGAAATCATAGAGATTTCTCTCCTTTAATTGCTACTTGATAAATATCACAGCTATAGCCCATATAAACAGAAGCTCCTTGGTGTCCTCAGTAACTTTTTAAAGCATAAAAGGTCCTGAGGCCAATGCGTTGGAGCAGAGCTCCTCCAGGTGACGGCGACTGAGGCCTCTGAATGCTGACCGAGGGCCTCTTTATAGCTTGTCCTTGCTCTCCTAAAGTAGATCCTAAAGTCGGATTCTGTTTTCCAGAGCCAAGCTGGGGATGCCGCAGTTCCTCAGTGGGGAGGCACAGAGTTTGCTGCGAGCTCTCTTCAAGCGGAACCCCTGCAACCGGCTGGGTAAGAGTCCCCGGGACACCCCACCACGGGGACGTGCAGGGCGCTGCCTCACGAGCCACGGTGGCAACGTGGAAGGCCACCCTCCACGTGGAAGGCCGACCGAGGTCACCGAAATCAGACCTCACCTAGAGGTTGAAATATGTCACGTGCCATCTGCGCCCCAGGGACAGAGGCCCCTTCACGGCTTCTAAAACACATAGTCACTGCCAAAGTACCAGAAGCTCTTCTCTAAAAGCCACTGGTTTTACACAAAATGGTAGTGTTCTACCAATTTGACGTTTGAAAGTCAGTTGAGAGTTTATAAGCTAAGGACAGAAACATTGAAAAGCTGCTTCTAATTTAATCCTCCTTCAATTAAGAGACTTCCACATCTATGAAAATCTAGACTCACTTTAATATTAACTACTGATTGATTTTCTGTGTGTGTATGTGACAATATACTGAGGGTTACTCTGTGGGCTGGGCAGATCTTAGGGCGTGGCGGTGACCGTGTTGTCTCCGAGTCAGATGGCACCAGGAGCGGGGGTTTCAGGTTATTTCATTACAGGAAAATGAAAGGAACACATTCAGTTATGTTTTTTAACTCTAACCCCAGAGGTGGAAGACATATCAGAAGGGAAGGCAAAAGTTAAATCAGGAAATTTTCGTTTTGGAAAAAACACTAGATCTTCCTCTGCATGCCTCAACCCCAAAGAAAGATGGACCCATTAACTTCTTCCCCCAATCAGCTTCCACTGCAGGGAACTTTTGCATTAATTTGCAATCCTTCAGTGACTAAAAGTGAAGCTAATCAAAAGTACTTTCCTACTCCACAGTAATGTTTTCACAGTATGGGACAATTGCTGTGTAACTTTGTGATCTTAGAAGAAAGGAGTTAAGGTGATTTTTTTAAAATCAACGTCAATGTATTTAAAGTACTGCATAGTAATTCCCATGAATTTCATCTTGTTATGAATTGTTACAATTGTATCCACCTGACTGAACACATTTACATCCAACTTCTAATCCAGATTTTTATCACATAAATCACTATTCCTTCCTGCGGATTCATCTTCCTTGGAATTCTTTACTTTATATAAGAATGCCCCGTAGTTGTCGTTACGAGGCAGTTCTCCTCCCTACAAGCAGATATTTTAAATTCCACTTTGCATACTTTTCAGTGATCACCTGTCACCGACATCTTTGTCCATTCAGCCTGTTTCCATCCTTCCACACAACGCAGTAAAGCAATTCCTGCTTGTCACTGGGAACTTGTGCGTGGCTACCAGGAAAGCAGGTGACACAGTGAGCTCCCATGGCGTGGGTGACATCACTGGGTGTCCACCGGTCACTGCAGGCCAATCCAGAAAGCCCAGGGCACGTGGGCGTGTGTCAAGAGAGTAAATCTCTGCAAGATTTCAGCACCTTGGTCAAACCATCAAAATGCTAACTGTATGTACCCGTTTGCCCAGAAGTTTTACTGCCAGAAATCTCTCCAACAGAAATAGCCATACCCGCATAAAAGGGATACGAATAAACGGTGTTTCCCGAAGGTCTTCCTGTTTAATAAAAACCTGAAGATGAAGCAAGCGTCGATCAATAAGGAAATCATTGAATCAATTAAGAAACGTCCACGCCACGGCCTGGGGCTGGAGGACGGTGTCTCGGCCATGGCTCTGCACATTTTGGGCGGGTTAATTCTTGTTTTGGGAGCTACTTCATGCACCGGGGCTGTTTACCAGCATGTGCACCGCCACCCCGTGTTGATCAAACATCTCCTGACATTGGGAAAGTCCCCCGTTGAGAATCTCCGCATTGTTGGTAGTGACATGGGAGAGCCAGAGTCTAGACTGGATTGCAGCCCACGTGGCTGGAGAGTGTAGACTCACCCTGGAGTGGAGTCTGTGCCACCCACACCACAGTGCATCCATGCCAGGGCGCGTAGCCACCCAGCCCCTACACCAGCTGCCAGGGCCCCGTGCTGGTGTCTGTGGAGAGGACCATGTCCAGTGCATTGGATGAAAACTCGCCAGCAGGTCACTTCACACATTTTACAGGACTGTCCCCACTTGAGGGTCTGAGAGGCTGGGGGACCGTCACCCAGACAGAGGCAGCTTCCTTGGAGGGGCAATCGCCAGCAGTGCCACAGACAAAGCCAAAGGCCCCCGCCAAGCATCCCCAAGTCACCGAGATGCCGGTTGGGGGCGGTAATGAGATGGGAGGCCCGGGATGGAGAGGCTCAGAACCAGAGAGGACGCCTGGTCAGGACAGAGGGCCCTGCGGCGGAACACACAGGGGCACTCTGCACGTGTTCATGCATGGGTTCATGTGTGCGTGTGTGTGTGCATGTGTTCATGCATGTGTGTGCGTGTGTTTGTGTGCATTTATATAAGTGCTCACAGGTGTGTATAGGGTTCATGGCTTGAGGAAACTGCCGACCAAACAATGTTTGCCTCTTTGTTGTTACTGGGACCCCTCAAACCAAGAATCCTCAGGACTCCTCCTTTTCATCAGTGGTGGCGATCATCGTGAGGCAGGGTCACAGCCACATTTCCAAGAGACGTGCGCTTCCTAAAGCTGCCTGCACCTCGGCCCTTCACTCACTGGTCCTGGTTCACACCCCCCGATTACACGGTGACTCGGCTCAGGAAACGCAGCAAGGGTTCAGTGCTCACCCTCAGTGGCCAGAGTCCCGTATCCGCACAAGGCCTGTCATGGGCAAGACCTCACCCCCTGAGGGCGGGGTCCCCAATGGGGGGAGATGCAGCTTGGATTGCACAAAGGGGCAGCCTGGGCTGGGCCAGGCAGGAAGGGCCCGTGCCCCACCCTGTGTCCTGAAGTTGCTCTTTCACTGTAGTTTTCCCAAATCCAGATGTGTGTGGTCTGGCCTTTTGTTTGCAGACCCCTGTTCGTCACTGTGTATGTGGGGAGGTAGGGGAGGTGGTGTTTCATAACCATGAGGGTGGGTTTGGAGACAGGGGCAAGCTGAGAAGTGTGTCCCTCAGCTAAGCCAAGGCATCGCGGCGCCCTGGTTTGTCCAAATGCCATGTCAAAGGTCATGATTGCCCGGTTCTGTTCTGAGTCTTCCAGGTGGTGAATTAAATAGAGTCCCTGTCATTGCAGTCTCTGTCAGCACTAACAGCAATGCGAAAGTAACCCTTCCTAGATGGAGGGGATCAGGGACTCGCTGTCAGGGGCTTACTGCCCAGCGCAGCGGATCTCAAGCTACTTAAGAGCACACCTGCCTTAGAATCGAATTTGCCATGCTGTAAACTTCCACAAAATGCACAGAAACATTTTGCGTGCCATTTCCACTCATCTCTCAACCCTGAAGTCTGCCCACGTCTAGAGCCCTGCTCTCATTTCATCAGCCTTTTCAGTGGCTGCTCCAGAGTTCTTCTTTTCTGTGACCCTGGGCTGCACCTTTATTGTGTCTGTGGCTCTCTCCAGCGTTCCCTGTGCTGCTGGGTGGAAGCACAGCCTCCGCTCCGATGTCGCCCTGCCTGGGGGGATTTCTAATGAACCAGAGAAAAGGTCGTTCTCCGAGCCTCAGGATTCTCCTGGCACGGTGCTGTTGCTGAGGATGAGAAGGTGCCTTGGCACTGCGCTAAGACAGTCATCATCTGACTTGGATCCTCATGATGGTACTTAAAGCAAGTCAGACCAGAAACTTACAGAATTCACTTATGAAAAGAGGTGCATCCATAGGAATTGCTTTTAGCTGCAAGGAATAGAACCCTTAAATAATTTTAAACTTTTTATTCCATTAATTTAGTTTTCCAAATCGCAGTCTTATTTTCTCTGATCAACACACCACGTGGTGGCGGATGAGTCGCAGATGCAGGCAGCTGAGCTCCTGCTGTCAGCCGCCCAGCTCTTCCTGTGGCTGTGTTTGCCATCTTCGGTGCACTGCCTTTTCATCCTTATACTCGGTGCCTTGTGATGACAAGGTGGCTGCAACAGCTCCCAGCATCACATCCTCACTGCAGGAGAAACAAAAAAGGAACTGGATGGGGCCAGCTGCCTCTGTCCTTTTGATGACGAATGCAAAGCTTTTCTGGAAGCCCCTGGGACTTCTCTGTGCTTCTCACTGGCTGGAACCATGTCACATGGCATTCATGACACGTGGCACTGTAAGCAAGGCAGGAGAACATGCATCTGTGGAGGAAGGAAACGGGGGCTGGAGGGGCAGCTTTACTGGCCAGGCAGCGGGGCAAGCCACAGGTATTCACTGAGTGATGAGATCCAGGAAGGCAGAGGTTGTGTCTGGCTCATCTTCGTGTCCAGTTCCCGGACCACACAGAGCCCCCAGTGAATACGCATGAATTAAAATGAACTGAAGGAATCGCAGTTGTTCCTTTAGGTGCTCTGAAAAGCTCGTCACGCTGCAGTGCCTGGAGCTTAGTCGAGCCTGAGCCTTGATCCTCCTGCTTCGTGTCTATCCACTTCCCTTGTCAAGCGGTAAAACAGAAAGACAGCACTGGTTTGCAGGTGCGTCATGCCTTGGTCCCCGCGGCACCTGCTCGGGTGCAAGCGCTCTATCTGTGGACGTGACTGTCACTGCCGTTTCTGTGCACTCACCCAGGAGTCTTGTTCACAGAGTGTTTTCCTGCTAGTGACTTCCACGATCCTGTATTCACCTAGCATGCCACACCTGCCAAGCACACACACCTGTCCTCCTCCCTTCTTTATGACAAGGTGGTAAAATTGTGTTCATCATTTTCCGTTTGAGCAAGGCTTGTTCGGAGGTACTAGGGCTCGTTCTGGGACCCTGTGTGTGCAGGAGTCGGCTCTAGTCGGCACCCGCCCAGCCAGGGGCAGAGGGCACTGCGGCTGTCACAGAGGCCTTGGTCCTCCCTTCCCGGACATGGGAGCACAAATGCATTCCTTCTCCGTGGGCTTCCAGGAAGACCACGTAGGAGCTTCCCTTGTTTAGTGAGGATGTGATTCACCCTTCATCCTAAAGAGGAAAAAAGGCCCTGCTCATCTAACGCTTCATTAGCCTGACATTTTGGGTCTTCAGGATTCAAAATCAGCCTTTCTTGATTCTTCCCAATTCTCTAAGAAGTCAGGGCCAGTGTTTTCTTTTCCCTAGGTGTTGGAGGGCCGTCCTGCTGCTGGAAGCGGTGGATTCTCTGGTCTTGCCGTGGCAGCAGGACGTGGGAGAGCAGGACCACGGGTGGCCATGCCCCCAGCTCTGTGAGCTTCTGGTCTGCGGCCCACAGTGGCATGGGGCTGTCTGGATTCTGCATCCTGGACCCAACCGGGCTGTGGGCAGCTGCAGAGCCGTGGGCCCCGTCCCTCCTTTCCTCTGGGAAATGAAGGTGGGGTGGATGGTCCCTGTGGTTCCTTCTACACCTGCAGGCCTCCCAGGTCATCTCTTACCTGATGTGGCACGAGCGTGTCCTGTAAAAGTGGCCCCGTCGGAACCCTGCTCTGCTCCCCACAGTCATCAGGCTGTGAGGCTTGGGGCATCTTGTTACACGGGTTTTTGGGAATGCCTGCTTTTGAGGCAACTGGGGAAGTACTGAGACTCCTTGTTGAAGGTCAAGGCTGCACGGCCACCCTTGTTTCGAGTAGTCCCTTTTGGGGGGCAACTAATTTAAAATGACCCCTAGACTTGCTTCATGGTGAGGGTGCCTGAGCATGGCTGCGAAGCACTCTGGGTTTAGGAAAGCTGCAGCAGGGGTGTGCCTCTCCGACCCCTCCTCCTTCCTCCCCTCGTCGTCCCACGTTTCCAGTGCCACCAAACACACACATTTCACTTATTGAAACTGGAGAAGCTCATGAAACCTTTCCATTGGCTAATTTGGGTGGGTTTTCCCTCCTCCCATGGCTAACCCTGTGGAGCCAGCCCGAGAGGGGCCCCGTCCTTCCGCGTCCTCATCCTCGCCTGAAGCCTCCGTGATCGCAGCCGGAGTAAGCAAGGCCTGCGGGCACTAACTGGGTAGCTCCCTGTGACTGCTCCTGGCTCTGGTTTCTAAGACAGGACCACAAACTATTTTGAAAATTATTTCATCCTCCAGTTCCAGGGCGAGCACAGATACTGCCACCTGTCCCAGACACAGTGTTATTCACAGAATTTCTTGGGACAATCCCCGCCCCCAGTGAGGGCAGTGGCATTTGAAAGGAAAGGGCAGCATCTCTGCAAAATCGCTGAGGGCCCAGATCCCAAGATTCATCCTTTTATCTGGCTAGAGCAGATTTGGCTCTTGGACTCCAATAGCTGAGGCAGAATTTCCTGCCAGAAACCAGTGACAACCCAAGGAAAATGAGAAAGAACCAAGACTTCTTGTGTACATGTGTGTGCCTGCACAAAACAAAGAGATGAACACACAGTCTCCATGTCATCAGAGAAGAGAACAGAGCCCTCCATGCTGCCGCACATACATTAAGATCTATCAAAGAGACGTAGGCACAGTCTCCATATCAGGGAACAGAACAGAGCCCTCCACGCTGCCGTGCATACGTTACGATTGATCAAAGAGATGTACACACAGTCTCCATCTCATCAGAGAACAGAACAGAGCCCTCCACGCTGCATACACACAGTCTCCATCTCATCAGAGAGCCGAACAGAGCCCTCCACGCTGCCATGCATACGTTAGGATCTATCAAAGAGATGTACACGCAGTCTCCATCTCATCAGAGAACTCAACAGAGCCCCCCACTCTGCAGAACATAGGTTCAGATCTCTTCATTCCATTTCAAAGGGGACCTTGGCTTGATTCCAGAGCAATGTCAGACACATGTCTCCTTTTTAAAAGCCACAAATTAGAGCTGAGCCTTCATGACTTATTTATTTCTAATCTTTTCAACAACAAAGACCACCTTGAGCTTTGCTCAGTCTTAATTAAAAATCGAAAAAGGTATTTCAGGAAAATTCCCCATAGCTATGCAAGTATTTCTGGTAAGAGTACTTGAATTGGCCTTTTAAACTTGAAAAATGAACTATCATTCACAACTCGATTCTTTTTTACTTTAATATGGAAGGAGGGTATAGCTATTCTTTATTCCTACAGAGATTTCCCCAGAATTTCGCTGTAGTTTAACTTCAGAATTTTGTAAAAGTCCTAAGTTACTTGTTTTCATTTTGTATGGAATTTTTATTCTGTAGAAAAATTAGACAAAAAGCATCAAACTTTAGAAAAACACTAGAAGAAAGATAATTATATAAAATTGGCCAGGCATGGTGGCTCACACCTGTAGTCCCAGCACTTTGGGAGGCCAGGGTGAGTGGGTCAACTGAGGTCAGGAGTTGGAGACCAGCCTGGCCAACATGGCGAAACCCCATCTCTACTAAAAATACAAAAATAAGCTAGGTGTGGTGGTGCGCTCCTGTAATCCCAGCACTTTGGGAGGCCCAGGCAGGCAGATCACCTGGACATGGTGGTGGGCACCCATAAAAATTAGCTGGACATGGTGGTGGGCCCCTATAATCCCACGTACTCAGGAGGGTGAGGCAGGAGAATCACTTGAACCAAGGAGGTGGAGATTGCAGTGAGTTGAGATCATGCCACTGCACTCCAGCCTGAGCGGCAGAGCAAGACTCCGTCTATATGTATGTGTGTGTATGTGTGCGTGTGTATACGTGCATGTTTTTTTAAATTACAATCTTAAGGAATATAAGATTGTTGCTTATCAGGTCCAAAACATCTGTCGAGGGTGGGGATTTTTCCTGAAGACCTCCCTGTCTTATGAAGGGGCTGTTTAAAGCACAGCACTTGTTGCTTTCCATGAATGCTTTTGTGCTTCCAGATCAGCCAGTGCCCATACAATTCTTCATGATATTTCACGTCCTTACTATCCTTAAGGAGGTCTGGCCCGTTTTTGCCTCTCAAGTTAGCATAGAGGCACACACCTGGCAATCCCCGTTATGGGCAGTGGGAGAGCGGTTTCCCTCCTTTCGGGTGAAGGGGTTTGTGTGTCCTGTCTTTTTATAAGTCAACCTGAAAAATCTCTGCAAAAGTAAAGCACATGCACCTTACTAAAGTAATTCCACTTCAAATAATATATCCTTCAGATATATTCACGCAAGTGCACAGAGAGAGATGAGAAACCAAAATCCACATGCAGGGACAGTTAACTGAATCACCATCATCTACACAGGAGATGCTACATGAATGTTGAAGAGTGAGATCATTCTGCATGCACTAGCATGGAAAGATTTGTAAGTTAAAAAAAGAAGTGTTAAGTAAAAATAGCATATTGCAGCACAGAACGTTCAGAATGATCCTGTTTGTGTTTTTAGAAGCAAGGGAGGTAAGCAAAGAAGAATTCTGAAAACACGAGCAAGCAGGTCCTACAGCGGCCGCTTCTCCCTGGAGAGGTGGGGAGAAGGGGAGCTCTTCCTTTCACCTCCTTCATGCCAGTAGTTGGATTTTTTTTTCTGCCAATTATTTTTATGATTGAAAACACAGTTCTTTAAAAGTTGTTTTAGGGAGAAACGTTTAATGCTGGAGACTTCTGTGCAATGTGCAGCCCCGCACCCCGCCTTAGGCTGCCCCGAGACAGCCAGCAGGACCACTCTGCCATCTCCTCATGGCTGGGGCTGCCCCTCTGGCAGCTAACAGGACCACATTGCCACCTCGCCATGGCTGGGGCTGCCCCTTGGCAGCCAGCAGAACCACACTACCACTTCGCCATGGCTGGGACCACCCCCTGGCAGCTCACAGGACCACACCACCACCTTGCCATGGCTGGGTCCTCTGCCTCTCAGCAGCACTGCCTGCTGCCCCTTTCTCGTGGCTCGGGCAGACACTGGGCAGATACTGGACAATTTCATCAGGAGCGAGCGTGAGCGGATGAGGTGAGTCTGGCCCATGCCTTCCCTCACTCGTGGGCGAGGCTCTGGGGACCCATGAAGCAAACGTGTGGCCCTCACGCTCATGGTCTGACAGCAAACAGCAAGGCCAGGTGCAGTCGAGACATGCATAGATGCCTGCCGCCAGGGTGGAGAAACAAATGAGGCACAAAGCGGGTCTCAGCAGAGCAGAGAGGGCCTGCCGGAAGGGGAAGAAAGCACCGCAGCGAAGGAGAAGGGAGCGCGTGGGAGAGGCCGGAGCCCGAGCAGGGCGCAGAAGCGGGGCGAGGCCAGAGCCAGGTGCCCGGACCCACCCTGCCCGCCCCTTCCTGGCCGTGTGGCCCTGAGCGAATGGCTTCGCCTCTCTGTGCTTGGCTTACGTATTGTACGAACTGAGGGTAATACCAGTACCAGCGTCGTGAAGTCGGTGGGAGGATTTGAGGAGGAGAACAGTGCCTGATTTGCAGGAGACACTGTAATGTGTCTGACGAGTAAACGTAAATAAGCAGAGAGCACTGGCTGTGCAGAGGCCCGCGGCCGGGAAGGGTGTCCACCCCCAGCCTCATTGCTGCCTGCTCATCTGACCATTTTCTTTCTCCGCCACTTGGCTGTGGGACAGAACAGAGAAATGTTATCTAATGCACGATGACCAGGGAGCCACAATTTGAAGTTTTCGGGAGAAACCCGTCATTCTGTGAGATGCATTTTAATCAGTGCTATTAAACCCTCTGCTGAGATGATTGCACAATGGACATGTAAATGGAAAGCCCGCTGTACCAGCCAGAAAAGCACTGAGGCCAGTCGCCAGAGTTCCGAAGTCACCCGGGAAATCCACCCTGGCCAGAGCACGGAGTCGTGCCCACCTTGCCCAGGGTCTGATGTGTCAGAGGGTAACATCTTCCTGTGAGTTGCTACCGGGACTCTCACGAGTGGCTGAAACTCCTCTTTCAAGACCAAGCTTTTATGATGGAAGTCTGTGTCGTCTCTGCCTGGTCACTCCCAAGCACCTGAATAACATCTGGCTACTTTAAGTGTGTGAGCGTACATGCAAGTGACGTGCCGCCTCAGGTGGCACGCCCCGCGACCTCACCTCTGCCACTCCCTCTGAGGTGACCCAGGGTAACTACCCCGCCCAGCCAAGCTGCCGCAGTCACCACATGTGGGGTCGCGTGCGTGAGGGTTTGCTGTCACCCCTCCCTTGGTTGGCCTCCCCTGGAAATGCGAATTGGAGTCAGAAAGGAGAAGCGGAGACATTGGACGTGTTTACTCATCCAGACGTACACGAGAGCAACAATTCACTCTATTCTTGCAGCAGCTGAGGCGCTTTGTCTAGGCATTACTGTTTCCTTTGCTTTCCTTTCTTTCTTTGACAGGGTCTTGCTCTGTGCTCTGTGGCCCAGGCTGAGAACAGTGGTGCAAGCATGACTCACTTCAGCCTCAGTCGCCTGGGCTCAGGCAGTCCTCTCACGTCAGCCTCCCACGTAGCTAGGACTCCCGGCGTGCAGCCCCACACCCAGCTAGTTTATTATTGTTTCGTAGAGAAGGCGCCCTGCTGTGTTGCCCAGGCTGGTCTCCAACTCCTGGACCCAAGCAGTCCTCCCACACTGGCCTCCCAGCATGCTGGGATTATAGGCGTGAGCCACTGTGCCTGGTCAGAGGATGCACAAATCAGGTCTCAGCAGAGGGGGAGGGCCTGCTGGAAGGGGAGATACTTTCTTTCAAGCATTATTACGTTGCTGGGAGAGGATTTGCTACAGTAAATTGGGTGAATGTGACAAAGTATTGGGGTATTTGTACTTTTTCTCCCTTTGTTCTGGAAGAAGCAAATAATTTTCTAAATAACCTAATGTTTTAAAAAAATTAAAAACCTTCAAATTTAACATCACTAAAATCATAGTTTAGTATTCGGTTTAAGTAACCAGTGAGAGAAAGATGGACTTACCTCCTCCCTAGGTGTAGCGATAGCATTGGTTAGAAGGTACTGGCCCCCTAGAGCTCACACAAGCATGGAGAATGGCTCATGTCTGGCCGAGATCGCCCTTCAGCCATGTTTCCAGTGAGTTGTCATCAAGCTTCGAGGAGCTGCGACCCCCCTCCCACGGGTGTATTTCACAACCTAAGACGTCCAGGCTCAACGTGAAGCAGCAGCTACAGTCAGAATTCATGGCCAGCCTTCATCCCCGGTGGGTGCTGGATTTAGTTCCTGAGGAGTTGTAGCTGGATATGTCTCAAAATCCCTCTGGGCAGAGTCCCTTTCACCTGCACAGGCAGCTGCTTTTGTGGCTGGGACTTCCCAGCGCCTCGGGCTGCTGTGAGCCTTATTCTTGTTCCTCCAAAGAGCCTGGAACTGAGTTCTCCCTTTGACCATCTGAGGAACTGTTGGCTGTGAGAGGCCTCGTTCTAACGCTGGGCCCTCACGTGCATTTGCAAGGTGATCACATACCTCCACCCGCCCCTGTCTGCAGCGTCTTTGCTAAGAGCTCTCAATGCCAGAGCTCTCCACCCTGGTCGGCGCTGCACATGCTGCACAGGACCTCCGCGCCCGATCTGTAGGCTGGGAGGAGGGGCGAATGCGTCTTCATCACCTCCCACCTGTCATCTCTTGGTGCCTCCCCTATTGTGAGTCCCCTGAGCTGTAGACCCTTCCTTTCTGTGGCCTCCCTAGGGAGGGCAGGACCCTGCTCTCCCTCCCGACCTCCTCACCCCTTCCTCTTCCTCAGTAAGCCGCCGTCAGCAGGAAGCCCCTGGATTCCCAGATGATTCCGTCCAGTCCAGTTGAAAGAGTGGTCAGTGGACAAAGCAATGAGCTAGAAATTAGGAAATCAAAGGAAAAATGTGCCCTCTGTGTGCGCACAGTGCAGCGAGAAACGCAGATGAAAACGCACGTCTCTAATGCCCATGGACCACAGTGAAGACTGAGCTGTTCACTGGCCGCCGCTCTGTGTGAGTCTCTTGGGGCAGCCGTGACAAAGAACCACAAAGTGGGCAGCTTGAGCAACAGAAACGTGTTATCCCACAGCCCTGGAGGCCAGAGGACCGCGCTCAAGGCTGCAGGACTGCGCTCCCAGTGAAAGGAATGTGTCCCCCGCCGCTCCCAGACCCTGAGGCTTTGCTGGCAAGCTGTGGCACCTTGGCTGTGAATGCCACACCCTGGCCTCTGCCTCCGTCTCCATGTGGCCTTCTCCTCTGTGTGGATCTGTGTCCAAATCTCTCCTTGTTCTAATGACAACAGTCATAAGAGATGAGTGAGGACAGAAGTCATAGGAGATGAGTGACCGCCCTGCTCATGCTGGTCACCTGCAGTGACCCCCTTTCCACATATGGTCACATTGTGAGACATTGGGGATTACAGCATCAGCATATGAATTTGGAGGAGTTGCACCCCTCCCAGAGTTTCTGCACAGATATTTATAGCTGGAAGAGATGGCATAATGGGTTTACACATGTCCAGACCGCTAGATGCATTTTGTTCCTCCCTTACGCTCTGCAGGTGAGAACACGGCCCTCTGCCCCCACGTGAGTTGCTTAAGGCTCGTTGGCTTCTGAGTCTAAGACTAGCGTTTCTCCCACTTCCACATCCCCTGAAGAGAAAATGTCTTCATTCGAAAGAGTCCTAGACTGAAGCCCCCAGCCTTTGTGTGTGATGTGTTCCGTGTACGTGTGCTGAATGCCACAGCAGGCGCTGGCATACCAAGGTGGATGGCACCACCACTGACCTCCAGAGGCCGCTGGTTTGGGGCCGTGATCTATTTGAGTGGGGATGAAAGAGCCGCTCTGTGAGGACGCCCGGTTTGGGTCTCAGAGGATGTGCTGGATGCTGGCAGGGAGCAGCGAGGGAGCATTCTGTGCCCAAGAAACGTCATAGGCAAAGCCGTAAAAGGGAGGAATTGCACACCTGAGGGCATGTGTGACTCTGTGATGTCCTCATCACTGGGTGGCGAGTGAGTGGACAGGGGACAGAGCAGCCAGAGGCTGGGCCACGCTCGGGAGCACCCAGTGGGTGTGGTGGGCATGGGGGCTCTGAAGGGTGCAGCCGAGGGACACCAGTCTTCTTTCTCAGCACAGTTGTTCTGGTGGTCTTGTGGTCATGTGGTCGTGAATTAAAGAAAGACTCTGGGGCAGCTGTAGCAGCGTGGGGTGACCCAGTCTAAGCAGAGGCCCCACAGGCTGGGGCTGGCAGCAGGGAGTGGGCACATCCCGCGATAGAGGCCTGGGAGGGTCATACGCCTGCTCAGACTGTCTGCTTTCTTGTCTGCAGGGAAAGGGCCTCCCAGGTGGAGCACTCGGTGACTCTGAATGATTTGCAAATCCTGGAATTTCAAAGAGTAGAATAAGAGAAAAGTGAGAAAGGGGCTCCAGGCCAGCGCCTCTGGGCACCCTGTAAGTGAGGGCCTTGGCAACATCATGGGTGAGCTCCGGATGAAGCTCTGCAGAAACGGGCTCAGCGGGATGTCAGGTCCCTCTGTGCTTGGCGCTGCTCCTGCCGAGAAGCGGAGACGCCCGCAGATGTGGGCCATGCTTCTGCTGAACAGGCTTTGTAGGGCTAGACCCTGGGAGTGGTGTTTGCTGCTTCTCATTGCTTAAGTGAGTGCTATTTCTGACAGAAGTTTATACCATAGTGATGTCCAGAAACAGCTGTAAACGCATCCTGCGCACCAATGTCAGCACATGCCGGGTTTTTCAGCACCAGTGTTTTTATTTGTTATCTCCTGACTTTCCCCCAGGACAGGAGGCATTGCAGTGAGTATAAAGCTTGCCCAACCTACCTCCAAATCTTCCTTTTTTCCCAAAGCTTGACAGCTTTCTAGCTCATTCCTAATGAGTATCTGTAGCTTCTCCGAGAAACTCATGAGATATTCTGAGACTCCCAGGGGAAGTTTAAAGTGAGGGAAAAGTTAGGAAGGAATTCGATGTGCTGATGAGCACAAAAATAGCACAGCAAATCAACGCCCATCACCTAAGCTGGGTGAGCTGTCTTCAGAGCACACCTGCTGCCTGCGGCTCACGCACGGGCAGAGGGTTTTCCATTGCTCTTGTTTCTGTTTTTCTGTCCAGAACTGATCTCCAGATGATGTGTTTTTAATGACTTCAAACGTGGTCCATTCTGGTCCTCATCCCAGTTTCCACTGGCATTGCTAGGACTGCCTGTCATACATCAAGCTTTGATGGTTGCTGAAGACCAGGCAGCCCCAAACCAGCTCTAGGGAGCCACTAGACACCCGCGGGCCTGGGGCCTGTCTGGAGATCTGGCTCCCACATGCTCAAGCCTGAGCCTCCAGCCTATCCCTGACTCCAAACCAGGTGTATCCTGTGAGATACAAGCGACTCCCAAAGGATGTAAAAATGAAATGGATGAAATTTTAAATTGAAAAAAAAAAAAAAAAACTTTAAACAAATAATGTATAGATAACCTGTAAGTGATTAAGAAATTGAAAAGCAGACCTAGTATTTAAATCAGTCGTGGAAGCTGCCCTGGACTGTTACAGGCTGGACATGGTGGGCCAGTAGGGAGAAACTTGCAGTATGTGGGAAACCTAAGGAGGAGCCAGTATGCTGATACTGAGTGTTCCCAGTAGCATTGGAGGTGGGTTTGTGTAACTCTAAAACAAAAATGAAAATATGGCAAAGGAGTCCCAAACCATCCAGGAATTAGCCATCTCCCAGAGCTATCTGTGGATATAAAGACACAATGGACATATTTTTTGGCAGATACCAAAACCTTTTGGGAATCACGTACTGAGAATTTAGAAGCCCCACAATGAAATGAATGACTTAATTCGTGAAAAATATGAAGTAGAAGAACTGGATAGAATCAATGCAATGAAAGAGAAAATCGTCTGGGTACAGTGGCTCATGCCTATAATCCCATCACTTTGGGAGACTGAGGCAGGCAGATCGCTTGAGCCCAAGAGTTCAAGACCAGCCTGGGCAACATGGCGAGACCCCATCTCTACAAAAAGTACAAAATATTAGCCAGGCGTAGAGGCACATGCCTGTAGTCCCAGCTACTCAGGAGACTGAGCTGGGAGGGTCACCTGAGCCCGGGAAATTGAGGCTGCAGCGGGTCGTTATCATCCTGCTCCATGCACATCAGCCTGGGTGACAGAATGAGTCCCCCCAAAATAAAAAAATACATCCTCTCACAGGCACTGCACTGCACTTTAAAAGTATTCGTTGATGTGAGAGTTCCAACTGGTTGCAAAATTACACCCTCAACCAGAGCACAGCAGTTGGAGACATGAGCCCAGAAAAACACATCAGGTGATGCCCAATTTAGAGATAGACCGCAAACCATTAAAGCAAACAGGATCAGGTGTTATGACCACAGAGAAGAAGTGATTCTTGACTCATCTGTTCCCCTGAACCTTGAACTCCTATCGACCCTGCGTTAAGGAACTTGGTGACAAATGGCCACGCCTCACAGGAGGTATTCCAGACTTCTGTGCTCACAGCTTCTGTCCCTGTTCTTGGCAGGGCTTCGTGATCCGATAAGTGGCGGCATCCTCTAGAACCAAGGAAGGCCTTCAGTGCATGGCATCCGCTTCCCACAGCGGGTCAGCCGTGATTCCAGCATCAGCCTGATGCTTTCCGGTTCTCCCCGCCCGGGACTCCGCTCGCCATCATTCGTCCAGTGTGTTCAGTGTAGATCAAAAGGGGGAGCTGAGTGCAAAGTCACCTATTTTAACAAGATTAATAACCTGACTGCCCTGGGAGGGTTGACGCAGGTTTCAAGGCACTGAGTGTACATGACCTCCCTCTCTTTCATGTTTTCCCCTATAATTGGAACACCTATAATTTTTTGGTAATAACCAAAGCATTATTTCCTATCGACTTTTTTTGCTGAGGCCTCAAAATACTAACATGGTGCAAGATCTTACCGCCTTGGCGGAAAGGAGATAAAGCTAGCAATGTGTTGATTTCAGTGATCTGGGTAAACCCAGCACATGCTAATTACTTACTAGTTACAGCAATACCTGTATTTCCTCTACACCCCACTTTCTAAAATTCCTGCATATTGTATTTGCAAAGGATGAATCAGAGGGAAATCCAGTGGGTACAAAATGTGAAATAGACCCTCCAAAGAAATACAGCCCACAAGCACCACACTAGTGAGAGTACCGGGGTCTCTGACTGTTTGTTCCCATCACCGGCCTTTTGAGGGTGCCTCTGGCCATGTGTACAACAGTCACCCAACCAAAGAGTTGGGGAGAGGCACACTTCAGAGGATGCTGAGCCGAAGGACTCTGCAACCCGGAGTTCTGGGCATCATCGAAGGAGGCCTGCACAAATGATGGGTGCTTGGGGAGGGCTGTTTGGAGGTCACACTGTCGCTCTGGAAGTTTCGTTACAGCAGCCACTGGAGCACCTGTGAAGGCTCGTGCAGCTGCTGCAATTGCAAAGGCCGCTGATCAGATCCCTGGGCTCAGGGTTTAGAGGAGAACAAAAGAGATGGACTGGGAAACCTGGAGGGGCCTCAGCAGGGAGTTCTCAGGGGAAGGACATGTAAGAAAGTGGGGGGCCTCGGCCACGTTTCAGAGATGTGCCCCAAAGACCGTACCTGTACCTCACAACCTCTGGTCTGACTTTGAACAAGTTGCCCCACCTGCGTCAGCCTCAGTTTCTTCATCTCTAAGATGGGAACAGCAATTCTGCATTGGATGCTGAGTTGTTCATGTGCTGTGTCTGTCCCATGAGCCCACGTCCTCATGGAAGGAGAAACTCCAAATGTGAGCCCTCGCTCTAATCCTTCCTAGATGGGCTTTCACGTCAAAGTGGGAGAATCTCCCAAATCACATGAAGCTGAGAGTGCCATTTAGGATGTGGGCCATTTAGGATGCGGGTTCTTTCCCAGCGCTGTGTCCCTGGCCGAGTGTCCAGAGTGAGGGGACTGTGGCTCTGGGCCGGTGACCACCTAGAGGCGCTTTCTGAGGCCACCGCAGCTCCCAAGCCTCCTCCACATCACTGCCCCAAGTGTGGAATGGAGGGGCGGGGGGGCCGGGACACAGGCCAGTCCAACCCATGATGGCACTATCTCCTGTGACTCCCGGTGACCTGTGCCACCCAGCCAGACAGGCTAGGCCATGCCTGCGCTAGCCATGGCATCCCCAGCAGCCCTGCTCTGCCCTTCACTCCAGGAGTGAGAGCTGGGCAAAGGGGCAGGCATGGCACGGGGAGGCTTTGATTTGGAGCAGGGCCGTTAGGAGTGGGCAGCAGAGAGGAACGCGGCCTGCAGAACAGGAGAGCCGGGCCCCAGGGATCAGACCCTCCCCAGACCGAGGCCTGGAGCTGGCAGGCATTCCCCAGCCCCTGCAGCTGCTGCCCTTCCAGCCAAGCCCACCTGTTCTCGGACTCGTGACCTGGGAGAATGGGCTCCTCTGCAGCCGTCCCATCCTGGAGAAGACAGAGTCCTAGAGCTTTAGGGCCTTTTGTTTGTAATTAATAGACTTTATGTTCAGAACAATTTCAAGTTTACAGAAAAACTGAATAGAAACTGCAGCATGTGTCCCCGGACCCCTCATTCCCGGTCCCACAGGCTTCCCGAGTAGCAGTGTCTGCACCAGTGGGCACACTTGCTGCCGTCAGTGAGCTGAGATCCTAAGACCTTGTCCACACCGCCCTCATTGTGGGGACAGTTGTGTTTTCAGGCAGCTGAGTAGACGGCATGCACCGTTAGAGCATCACGCAGAATAATTTCACTGCCTGAAAGGGCCCGTGCTCTGCCCATTCATCCCTCCCTGCTTTCTGCCCCAGGGCCTTAGGATCGTAATGTAAGCAACAAAGTAAGGCAGAAGGTTAGGTGGAAATAACACAGGGGAGATCTTTGTAAGCAGCCTCCATGCAAAAACAGTCACCTGTCTGAGCAGGCTCAGGGGTGGCCAGGTGTGGGCAAGAGGCTGGGCTCCGGGATCCCCCGGGACTCAGTCCTGTCTTCATTTCCCGGAATTCTTCCCTCCCCGGTTAATCTCTGCGGCAGCTTTGCCAGGATCTCTGCTCTGCACCTTCCCCTCCGGCCTCCTGGGAGGACTACCTGGTGCTCCCACTCACAAGCATCTCAAGCTCCTGAGCGTGACGGTGGGGCACCAGGTGGTCCTCACATGCAGCAGGCAGTGCCTGGCTGGCCTGTCCCGTGCCTCTCTTTACCACCTGTTTCGCCCACCCCAACCCCAGGCCGCCTCTGCCTCACAGGCCGTCGGGGCTGAGTGGTGGCTTTCTGTGCTGGGGCCATCAGCAGGTGTGCAGGTGCCCTGGGCGGAGCGAGCAGCCTCTGGGCTACTTCCCACTGCCTCTGCATGCCCCCAGCCCCTGCACTGCTGCGTTGGAAACTGTCAGAGAGCCCCGTCTTGGATTTGTTCTGATGATCTTCTCTGTGTTGTTGTGACAGGTGCTGGCATTGACGGAGTGGAGGAAATTAAGCGCCATCCCTTCTTTGTGACCATAGACTGGAATGTAAGTTGCATGCCACAGTCCCCGCCTGCGCGCGCGTGACAGGGAGGGAGTGGAGGGAACACAGTGGCTTGGAGCAAAAGGTCCTCAGTGTCTGGGTCACAAGTAGGTCAGAGGTGAATGCAGAGAAGCCACCTGCAGGCAGGAAGTCCCAGGACCCCGCCAAGTGGGCTGGCAACTTGGGAGGCACAGACACCTGAGGGCCCCTCCCTCCAGCTGGAGGCCTGACGTCCCCTCAGCTCTCCTCCTCCCACTCTCCTCTGTGGTAAGGCAGAGTCGCTGTCTGTCCTGCCTGCACCGACTCCCCCGCCTCCCCGACAATCATTCCTGATTGCTCCGGGAGTGACTGTCCTCTGACCCCGAGGACTGAGCAGACAAAAGTCCTGATGAGCTGCTCAGCCAGGACCCTTGCTGCTAGGGCTGCGGACAAGCCCAGATTTGATACTGCATTTCCCATTGTTAGTCAGGCTGATGCCACGTGTAAGTCACATTAAAAAAAAAAAATGACAGCAACAAAACAGTGCCCAGTTGTTAGAATAGACTGGAACTCTGTCAGTGGAGTTATTAGTAAAGCCATTTCCAGTTCTCTGAGCCAGGCTGGACATTGTCCAGAAAGTTCTTGTATCTCACTTTTCACCAAGCTACAAGCGTCAATTGCCTATTTCTGCCAAGGTGCCAACTCCGAATGGTGAAGCAGTCAGCGTGTGACGCATCCTCCGTGCAGGGAGTTATCCGGCTAAAACTTGGAGGCTGTTCTTCCCCTCTGAGGAAGGCGATAAATTCATATCGGTTTCTTTTAGTCCTTTCCTTTGGGTTAACACAAATACAATTACGTTGGGATTTTCTTCTTCTGACCTAACACATTAACCTCAAAGGATTTTAAGGAATATTTTTTTAAGATTTAAGAGCCCTCTACTGTGTAGAGTTGATTACCTGCTTTACCTGTCTTCTTTATGCTTACTCTGTCTTCTTTATGTCCTCATGGAGCCTGGGGCCTCCACACGTTTCATTAAGCGGTGGCCGCGTGTCTGACGGGGGACCCCACGTGCAGCCCCAGCCCTCGCCTCTGGGAATGTGTAACAGCAGTGCCGGGGAAAACCAGCTCTCCTCTTCCTTCAGCCTCAGCCCCAGCAAAGCACTCAAACTGGGAAAGAGTGAGAATTTTTAAAAACCTAATTTTACAGTTGTGATAAAAGAAGTTTTGTCAGGTGAGACTTCTTTTCAAAAGTAAGATTAGGGAGAAGCATGTAGTTTCAGGACATCTGTGCCTCCCAACCGGGACCTCCAAGAAACGAAGACCAAGGCCTCCCTTTGGCGTCTCTAACTCCGCTTCCCTGAAAACTTCAGTTTATCAGAAGCTCAGGCTGTGCTCACCTCACAGACGGGCACCTAAGGTCACGGTTAGTCGACCCGGGGTTGGAACATACTTTCCATGGAGACTTCACCTGACGTGGCGACTGGATCTCAGACAAGCCTGTTTCATGGACAGTGGACCTGGGTGTTAGCCTGTGGGTGGTGAGCACTGTACGTGCCTGGAAGCTGGACGCCAGCCCCTCAGGGTTTCACAGCATGTCGCATCCCCTCCCCCGCCCGCCAGCGGTCAAGGTGGGACCGCACAGCTCCTCCCAGCATGATCTGCGTCTCCGTTTATCCAGCCCTTCCTGCTGGGCATCCCCGTCTCCGGCACTTTCCAGGGCTGGGGATAGAGCCATGGATGGAACAAAGCCCTGCTCCTGTGGGGCTTGTGATGACGTGGGAGAGGAAGGCGGTGCACAGATGGGTCTGCATGTGTCACAGGAGGACACCGTGCTGCCAAGGAGGATGCAGCTGGGGACAGGTGGAGAAGCGGGAAAGCGGTTGGGACAGCCACGCCTCACCCCCGCCATCCCCACGGAGCCTCCTCCCCTGCCTCCATGGAACAGGTTCTCCTAGCTCCAGCTGGTCTGGCTTCCTGGGCCCCTCCTGCCCAAGTTCCCCAAGGGCTCACTGGTCTCCTTGCAGTCTTTGTCCAACGTCATGAGACCTGTCCTGTGGCCCTTCCAAACTATAGCTCCTCCTCCAGCGCCCTGACCCCTGGCCTTGCTCTATTTCCGTATCCCTTATCACTTTCTGACTGACCTCATAATACCATGTGCTTCTGATGTTTATTATTATTTTCTGTCTCCTGCCACTAGAATGTAAGCTGCAAGATCAGGAATCTGTGGCTTAGGGGTGTATCCCACACCTCTAGAACAGAGCCTGGCTCAAAGGAGGTACTTGATGAATACTTACTGAGTGACTGACTGAGTGAGTGAATGAATAAGTGAGGGAGGCAGTGAGTCAGTGAATGAGTGAATGAATGAGGGAGTAAGTAAATGAGTGAGTGAATGAATGAGTGAGTGAGGGAATGAGTGAATGAGTGAGGGAGTGAGTGAATGAGCAAATGAATGAGTGAATGAGTCAGTGAGTGAGTCAGTGAATAAGTGAATGAATGACTGAGTCAGCAAATCTGAGTGAATCAATGAATGAATGAGTGAGACTCTCAGGACAGAAGTCATAGCTGTGGAGGGAGATTTGCCCCCTCCATTTCCTCACTCTCACACTCTAGTCCTTCTCTAAAGACCACTCCTGGGAGAATAGAGAGGCAGGACTGCTGGCTGGGAGGGGTGCTGTGGATGAGCAGGGCAGCAGCCTGGGCTGGGAGACCCTGAGGGCTGCAGCCGGGAGGAGAAGGAAGTCCTTCCACACCCAACCTCTAGGTGACACAGTTCAACAAAGAGGACTCAGCCAAGAGTGGAGCCACTTGGAAGTCTGCATGGCCCAGAAGGGCAATGAACTTGCTGACAACCTTGGGAGATGCCTGGAATTTTAACAATACGATGGATTTGGAAAACTATGCAAAATCAGATTGATGTGCATTCCAGAATGCTGAGGGCCAGCGAGCTCCGAGCAGAAGCTGCTTTCTTCCTTCTCTGCACCGCACCTGTGCTCAGGGTGCTCTGGGTCTCTCTGTGGTTTGAGGGCAAACACAGCCCAAGAAGGTGGCATTTCTGCATCATTTCAAAGTAATCAGACTAGAACCAGGGCTGGGAAGTTCCTTTTGCTGCTCTTAGCCCTTGATCTGATTTTACTCTGGCCTTGTTTTGGTTTTGAGAGAGATCCTTATGACTGACGAGAACTGGGAGTGCTTGCTTCCTGTCTGTACTTGCCAGGGGAAGGCAGGCGGCATGCGAGAGGCATAGCGGGCCCCCGTTCTGTCCAGAGCTCTGAACCCACATGGCCCGTGAGTGGCAGAGGGGCTCAGAAACACCGCTTTGGCATTAATTCATGCGTTTGATAAATAACGCTTGGTGCTCTCGCTGGTCGTGCACAAGCAAAGTGTCCATGTCCATGACTTAACAAGTGGAAGGCAGATCTCCGCCCTCCAGCTGCTCACACTGAGGAGTCTGCTGCCCATAACGCCATCATCCACCGATGGAAGAGGTGCGTGCACAGTGAAAGTGGCCAGCAGAAAGAGAGAACAATGATGCCTGAAAGAGGGCGAGTGGAATGAACCAGCAGAGGGGCAGAGGGAGGAGAAGGATGCCCCCAGCAAAGATATGTGGCATGCAACACCATGCTCAGGACGGCGGTGGTCTTAGGAGCTGTCAGGATCCTGCTAGGACCAGTCCGGTGGTCCGCCCATCTCAGCCGATCCTCCCTCATGAGTCAAGTTTGCCTACGTGTTCTCCTGTGTCTCTAGTCCCAGCAGTGGCCCATGTGTCTTCCTGGCTAACCTCAAACCCCAGTAACATCCAGGCAAGCCATCAAGTCATTCCTCAGAAAGTAGCGGCTAAAATCCAAGGTGTTTAAAGGTATTTATTGAAGAGGTAATTTTACTCCATGATATCTTTGTCCAGATGTGCCCATTCTGTTTTTCAGCAGCTCATATAGCTGAAAACCATAGTTCAGCCTCATTTGCAAGAACTGTTAACACCAAAAGGTGTTCCCTCTGCAGCGCAGACCCTCCGTAAAGACAGATGAGGAGACATTTCTCGACCACTCGATTTCTGCCTGGATATTTCACCCAAGGGCTTGCCTCAGGATCCAACTGGGAAAATATAAGGATATTTATTGTGCTTTCTGCTTCTGTCTGTGACCCGATACTGCAAGCAGAGCTTTTTTTCTTTTTTTTTTTTAAAGCAAACACCTGTCATCCCACTGCTGTCCCCAGGGTCTTTGGTGGCCTGCTGGAGCAGGATCCATCTGCTGACAGCACGTGTGGGGACAGTGGAGGTGTGGGCTCTGCCCAGCATGTACTGCGCTGCCTTTGAACTTCGCTTCAGAGATGAGCAAGTGAGCGTCTGCACAGGAGGCATTCCTTCTGAGGGCTGGCTCTGTTTGACCAGCTAAGTGAGCAACTATGAGTTAATAATAGACTAAAAACCTCTGCAGAGGATATGGTAGAGTCCAGCAGATAGAGGCTGTGTCGGCCTTTCCCCCATGGCTGAAGCATGCTGAGAACACAGAATTAGCACTAACCCAAAATAAGCTTCATAAAAGTGAATCACTGTAGACAGCACAAGCCAGTCTGAGGACGGCTCCCAGCCCAGCCTGACATCCCTCGCAGGGGGACCCAGGGGACTGCAAATATTTTAACAGGCAGAGAACAATGATGTGGGAGACACACAGTCAGTCACTGGGAAGAGGGATACCTTTGTTTCTAGAACTCTGTTCAGGGCCTAGACCCTTAGTATTGCATTGACACTTTTTTTTTTTTGAGACGAAGTCTTGCTTTTTCACCCAGGCCAGAGTGCAGTGGCTCAATCTCGGCTCACTGCAACCTCTGCTTCCCAGGTTCAAGCGACTCTTCTGCCTCAGCCTCCCAAGTAGCTGGGACTACAGCACATGCCACACGCCTGGCTAATTTTGGTATATTTTAGTATAGAAGGGGTTTCACCATATTGGCCAGGCTGGTCTCGATCTCCTGACCCCATGGTCTGCCCGCCTCAGCCTCCCAAAGTGCTGGGATTACAGACTTGAGCACCGCACCCGGCTGCATTGACTCTTATTCTGACTGTTATTCGTTATTAATCATCAGTACTAGTAGCTCATGTTTGTGTTCTTTGTACATTTTGAAACCCTTCCAAGTACTTCATTAGCTGTAATTCTGTGAGATGGGAGAGACTTGTAGAGGAAACTGAGGCACAGGACAATGAGAAGTGTGCCCAAGGTTGCTCGGTGACCTGGCAGCATATGGGGTGTGCCCTGAACCTGGCTGCTGTGTGTCCTGGCAGGAGCAGAGGGTGGGTTCCGGGTCTTCAGGCCACTCTGGTCTTCTTGCCCACAAGCAGAGTATTTGCACTGTGGCACAGAGAGTGGAGTGGAGGGTCTGCGAGCTGTAGGCTGCAGGTCAGGGCCTCACAGCACAGGGTTCCTCATGCCGCTGTTGCTGCCATTGCCAGTAGTGAGATTTCCATCCTTTTACCTGCGTCATATACACCGGGAGCACTCTCCCTTCAGGGGACCCAGCAAGGACTCTCTGCAATCAGTCATCACCCTTTGGTTTCGCAGCCTTTCAGTCCGGGT